>CAUYQV010024033.1:0-62298 GCA_963574575.1 Galagoides demidoff | reverse complement strand
CTTATCAAAGATCAAATGATGGTAAGTGTCTGGGTTCATCTCTTGGTTCTCTATTCTGTTCCATACGTCTACCTCTCTATTTTTGTGCCAGTACCATGCTGTTTTAATACTATAGATTTATAGTATACCCTGAAGTCTGCTAGTGTGATTCCTCCTGATTATTTTCATTTTGGAGTAATGTCTTGGCTCTTCAACCTTGAAGAGATTCCATATAAAATTAACTGGTATTTTTTCCAGATCTTTAAAGTATGACAGTGGTGCTTTAATAGGGATTGCATTAAATTTGTACATTGCTATGGCAGTACAGCCATCTTATCAATGTTGATTCTTCCCAGCATAGAGCATGGTATGTTAATCCATTTCTTAACATCGTCAGCTATCTTTTTTCTCAGAGTTTCATAGTTATCTTTACAGAAATCTTTTATGATTCTATTAGGTAAAATTCTAAATATTTCATCTTCTTTGGCACTACTGTGAATGGCATAGAGTCTTTGACTATTTTTTTTTTTAGCTTGACTATTGTTGGTATATATACAGGCTACTGATTTGTGAGTATTGATTTTGTATCCTGAGACTGTGGTGTATTCCTTGATCACTTCAAAGAGTATTGTATTTGAGTCCCTGGGGTTCTCCAGGTATAAAATTATATCATCTGGGAAGAGTGAGAGTTTTATCCCTGATCCTGTGTGGATACCCTTGATCACCTTCCCTTACCTGATTGCAAAGGCTAAGAACTCCATTACAATGTTGAAAAGCAGTGGAGACAGTGGGCAACCTTGTGTGGTTATTAGTCTCAGTAGAAATGTTTTCAACTTCATTTCATTCAATATATTGGCTGTGGGTTTGCTGTAGATGGCCTCTATCAGTTTAAGAAATGTTCCTTCTCTATCTATTTTCTTAGGTGTTCTAATGATAAAATGATGCTGAATATTATCAAAAGTTTTTTTCTGCATTGATTGAGAGAATCATATGGTCTTTGTTTTTTATTTTCTTTAAGTAATAAATTATAATTATAGATTTACATATATTTAACCAAGCTTGAGACCCTGGAATAAAACCAACTTGGTCATAGTGTATAATTTGTTTCCTGTATTGCTGGGTTCTGTTTGTTGGGATCTTATTGAATATTTTTACATCTATATTCATCAACAATATTGGTCTATACTTTTCTCTTTTTGTTGTGTCTTTTCCTTGTTTGGGGATCAGAGTGATATTTGCTACATAGGATGTGCTGGGAAGTTTCTTCTTTTTCTGTTTTGGAAAAGGTTAAGTAATAGAGGTACTAGTTCCTCTTTAAAGGTTTGATTGAATTCTGATGTGATGCCATTTGCTCTTGGACTCTTCTTTTTTGGGTGTTTTCACATAGTTGGCACTATTTCAGTAATTAAAATAGATCTATTCAACGTTTCTAATTCTTTCTGGCTGAGTTTAGGAAGGTAGTGTGCTTCCAAATATTGGTCAAATTTCCTTCAGACTTTCATATTTCTGAGAATAGAGTTTTTATAGGATTATAGGCTTCATTAAGGATTTTTTAAATTTCTGAGGTGTCTGTTATCATTTTCCCTTTATCATTTCTGATTAATGATATTAGGGATTTTAATTTTGTATTTTTGGTTAAGTTAGGAAAAGGTTTATCAATTTTGTTCAAAAAGCCAACTTTTTGATTTATTGATCATTTGAATGGTTCTTTTGTTTTCAATTTCATTTAATTCTGCTCAAATTTTGTTTTTTTTTTCTTTTCTTCTGCTGGGTTTGGACTTAGAATGTTACTCTTTTTCCAGATGCTTGAGATGACTCATTTATCTGTTGACTTCCTCTCTTTCTGTTCTCTTAAGAAAGGCTTGCAATGCTATAAATTTCCCACTTAGGATTACTTTTGCAGTGTTCCATGGGTTCTGATAATTCATGTCTTCATTATCATTTTGTTCCAAAAATTTGGTAATTTCCTTCTTAATCTCATCTATGACCCAGCTATCATTCAGCACAAGATTATTTATTTTCCATGTCTTTGTATGAGTATGAAAATTCCTGTCGTTGTTGAGTTCAACTTTCATTCCATGATTGTCTCAGAAAATACAAGGAATAATTTCTATTGTTTTAAATTAGCTGAGGTTAGACTTGTGACGTAAAATGTGATAAATTTTGGAGGACGTTCCATGGGCTAATGAGAAGAATGTGTATTCAGTTTTCTTAGGATGAAATGTCTTGTCTGTTGAGTCTTTTGGTTGTAAGGTCATGTTTAAGTCCATTATGTTTTTGCTTAGTTTCTTGTTTGAGGATCTATCCAACACTGCCTAAGGGCTGTTAAAAAACTATTATGGTGCTGGAAGATATCAAATTTTTTCATGTCTATTAGTGTTTCCTTTATAAATTGAGGAGCATTGTTGTTGGGTGCATAAGTTAATAATTGAAATCTCTTCATGTAGAATTTTTTTCCTTGAAAAATATGAAGTGACCATCCTTATCTTTCCTCACCTTTGTTAATTTAAAGCCTATTGTATCTGCAATGAAAATTGCATCCCCTGCTTTTTTCTGATTTCCGTTTTCCTGAATTATAGATGTGCATCCTTCACCCTGAGTCTATTTTTGTCCTTTAAGGTCAGATGACATTCTTGTATATGGCAAATATCTGGCCTGATTTCATGTATCCAGTCAGCCAACTTGTGCCTCTTTAGAGGACAATTTAAACTATTCACAATAATTGAGAGAATTGATAAGCATGGTAGTGTTTTGGGATTTAAGTGTTTCAAAAGTCCAGTAGATTTTTTAATCATTTCACCACTATGGAAGTTGGGTTTTGATCAAAAATTTCTGAGTGAGTTTACTTTGGTGGTAGAGCACTGTGCTGGTCATTGTGGAGGATGGGTCTGAGAATGTTCTAGAGAGCAGGTTTAGTTACGGCAAATTTCTTCAACACGTCTATGTCATTAAAGTATTTGATCTCTCTATCACAAATGAAACTCAGTTTAGCAGGATATGGAATCCTGGGCTCAATGTTGTTTTGTTTTAGGAGATTGAAGGTCAAGGACCATTCTCTTCTGGCTTGAAATTTTTCAGCTGAGAGATCTGCAGTCATTCTAATGTTCTTCCCCTTGTAGGTTATGATTTTCTTACTGGCTGCTTGCAGAATTTTCTCCTTCATATGAAGTTTGGCAAATTTAATTACAATGTGTCTAGGAGATGCTGTATTTGAGTTGAGTTGTGCTGGGTCTTTGACACTGTTTGCTATCTGAAGTTTGGTTTTTTTTGCCATGCTTGGGAAGTTCTCTGAATATATCTTGGAGTTCAGCATTTGTGCCTTGAAACATCTGGCTTTGAAACAGTCTACTATCTGAAGTTTAGTTTCTTTTGCTGTGTTTAGGAAGTTCTCCATGATTATATCTTGGAGTAGAACATCTGTGCCTTTAGGAACATCCTTTTCTGTTTCAGGAATTCCTCTCAAGCAAAGGTTTGCTCTTTTGTAATGGTCCCACAGCTCTCTCAAGGAATGATCTGTTTTTGCTCTCCACTTCTCTGCCTCATTGAATATTTGGGAGTGTTCAAAGGCTTTGTCTTCAATGTCAAAGATACTTTCTTCTGCCTGTTCCGTTCTGTCACTGAAGGATTCTATTGTATTTCTCAGATTTTTGAGGCTGCAATTTCTTGACTCATTGTGAGTTAATCTTTGGAGATTTTGTCACTGAATTCATTGAATTCTTGAGACAACTTTTGAATTACTCCTGAATTTCTAATTCCAAATTATTTCCATTCTTGTTTGCTATCCAAATTCTGAACTCAATTTCTGACATCTCACTCATTTGTTTATCAATGGGATCTTCTGTTGTGTCTTCTTTGTTCCTTGGAAAAGTTGATCTACTCTGATTATTCATGTTGCTAGAGTTTGTCTGCTGATTCCACCCCACCATGTGGCTAGAGGACCGGGTAAGGTGAAATTGGATTGAGGGCTCCTGGAGTTGTAATTAACCAGACCTTTACCAAAATGCTTGTACTGGTGACTGTAGCTTTTCCCCTACAACTCTAAAAAGGTCCTGTTCAGTACTGCAGCCTAAGACTCTGAGGACCTGCTTGATGTGATGGGGCTAGGTGGCTCTGTCTTGTGTTCAACTAGTTTCTATCTAATCCTAGTGAGTCAGTGGCTTTGGGCTGAAATCTCAGCTGTGGAGAAATATATACAATTATGACACCCAACCCCTTGGCAACAAATGGCAGAGGAAAATCAGACCCTCCCTCTACAACACAATCATGGCACAACCTTGGAAGGTCCATGGGTGATTAATCCAGGTCAAAACTTCCAAACCAATTGTCCATTTGAGCAAAAATGCAGATCAAGTTCTGAGTTCAAAAAGTCTCTAGTAACTAGACAGCAGGGATCCACTTGCAGATCAACTGTGACTTGCTCCAGTTCTATGCGGAGTCAGAAAGACCTGCCCAGCAAAAGAGTTGGTACAATGCCTCCTTCCTCACCTTACATCTCCATCATGTCCAGTCTCTGGTAACCACATGGGGCTGTGGCCCAGTTCCCTCCAAATGCACCAGGGATTTTCACCTGCCAGAGTCAAAGGGGAGTCAATGCTTCCTCCACCAGACCACCACACTCAGCCACCAGACAGCAGGGAGACTGAAGCCTGACTACCTTGGGTGCTCAATGGAAACTGGGGAGTGTTGCATCTGACTTTGTTCCAAGCCAGAGGTTAACCAAGCAGCAAATGCTTTTCTCCCTCAGAGATTGCACCTCTTTCCCGGCCACACCCCTCCTCTGGTATCCCTGCATGATGAGTTCTAGCTTCCTCTGGCATTTCATAGAATCGAGGAGGATTCTCTCTGAAATTTGACCCCAGCACTATTGCTTTACTATTGCTACTGCTGCATGGCAGGTGCCTCTGTGTGGGTTCACGTGACTCTTGTTTTTATTTTAAAAGACCTACAAATTCAGCTAGATACTGTTAAAACAATATTTACTTTTCCCTTTTGTTATCTTTATTATGTTCAATATCTCTAAGTAGACTATAAAGTACATATCTTCTTTTGGGAAGATACCTATTTGTTCATGCTGGGTAACCAAGGAAAGTATAAAGATGAAATGAAGATAAAGCCTTCCAGGTTGTCTTGTTTAACAACTCCTATATGTTAAGAAGGAATCCTGAAGACACTAGATCTGCAGGGGAGGGGAAAGGAAGCCATAGGTGTTGTTCTATTTGGGCAGGTCAAGTCGACACAGGAAAGTGACTCCCAAAGCTAGGAGCCTCTTGGAGTCCAGGAGGTTCTTTGCCTTAGTGCAATAAAGAATTCTGGAGAAAACTGGTAATATAAAATGAAAGTGAGTTTTATTTAGAAAACATGGAGGTTGGGCACATTGTCTCATGCCTGTAATCCTAGCACTCTGGGAGGCAAAGGTGGGCAGGTTGCTTGAACTCAGGAGGTTGAGCCTAAGCTGATCAAGAGAGAGACCCTATCTCTACTAAAAATATAAGAATTAGCCATGCATTATAGCAGACACCTGTATCACCCAGCTTATCAGGAGGCTAAGGAAAAAGGATCTCTTTAAACCCAAGAGTTTGAGGTTGCTGTGAGCTATGATGCCAGGGCTCTCTACCCAGGACTGAAGTAAAACTCTGCCATATATATATACACACACACACACACACATTTAGATAGATAGATAGATAGAGAAAATCTACCCTACAGACAGATTAGAGGCTACTTGTCCCTGCAGTGGAATACTGGCTGCATGGATCCTTTAGTCCCTCTATTTAAGCAAAGCTTTTTAATTATAGGGTAAACAAGGGGAGAAATATTCATGTTATTTTTCAGAAAGGGGCAATGTTTTCCTGGATTTAGAGTGACATTATCCTTTTGAATAAATATGTTCAAACATTAAGTGTCATATTATCAGGTCCATGATGGAGGTGTGAGATTTTCTTAGAAACTTTTAAGGCAATAAAGTCTACAATGAAGCTGGGAGGTCTAGAGGTGGTCAATTTCTCTACCAACTTGGTTATAACTGGTTGGAGCTTGTTCTGCCTCCATCTTGTTTTATCAGGGAGGAAAGCTAGAAACAAAAACTTCCTGACTTAGTTAAACAATGCCCTCACAATTAAACAATGCCTGAAGTAATGCCTAAAGCAAAGCCCAAAGCAGTTCCCAAAACAATGTACAAAGCAATGCCTATTGGTTCCCTGTCTCAAGGTTCCTATATGATTTGCAATATGCTAATTTCACTTTGGGTCTATCAAAAGTATCTTGTGTATACAGTTAAATATTAAGGCTAGAATTAGTAGTTTAATTTTACAGATGGATAAATAGGAGTAAAATAGTTATGGACTACACCAAAGGTCACATTATTAATTAGTGATAAAATTAACACAATAAGTATTTAAACTTCTGGCTGTGTTCTCATCAGACCATACAACAATCACACAGGCTGAAGTATCTGATGACTCTCTCTTTTACAAAAAAAAAAAAATATATATATATATATAGATGTCTGCAGATTTGTTATAAGAACTTTTGCATGGCGGTGAATTCCAGGCTATACACCCTACACATGGCCAATCTCATTTTTCTCTTTTTATGTGAAAACTGTGTAATTTTAAATCTTCATCTGTTCTCATAGAATCTTCTTTAATCAGTAATGCTTTTTGCCTTCCCCCATGAATATAATTAAATTTCATGTAAACTATGTTCTACTGTGATGTGTTGGGGTTCCAGTTTCTGTAACATTTACTTGGCCTCTAGTATGTGCAAAAAGACTAAACACCTCAGTACTTTTGTATCCATGTAGTGACATATGACTAGCTCTGGAATGTGGAAAGTGAGTAGTGATGAATATCATTTCAAGACAGAGTGGATAAAAATCCTCATAGTCTTTTTTGATCTCTCTCTCTCCCCCTTTCTCTCTTTTCTCTCTCTTTCTCTCCTCAACTGTTGGCCAAATGTGCATTATTATTTAATGCAGTGTTCTAAGGAATCCCTTAGCATTGGCACAGCCAGTAAATATTGATCTTGACAGAAGATAGATGTCCATCTAGGGGCATCTTCTTCATGAATCACAAAGATTTTGGCATATTATATTTCAACAGCAATTAAGTGACTAAGTAATTCAGGATCTTTTATTCCAGTTTCTATGACTGAGAAGGTATGTATTAGAAACATACATTCAGTGCTCACCATTTACTGGAAACCATTCTTGCCTAGAAGAGAAATGTCATCCTTTACAATGCCAGTTGCTATATTACACAGTGACTATAGTAGTATAAACATTAAATTATGCACATTGGCCTTTTCTCTTAGCCTTCAAATCACACCTACAATATTTTCTCAAGAACACATCTCTTCACTGCACTTAGAACTATAATTCCTTACAACTATGGGTGTGGCTGACACAGTTACTCTTGTCTTGACACCGTAGTCCATGAGTGAATTCTAATTACAGAGACTAATAACCAACAAATAGGCTACAGAAGGGCCCCAGAAGCTGATAGTGTGAATGTCATGTAATTATAGACACCTACCACATTTCCACATGCTGTAATCTCTGTCCAAATGTCCCTATTCCTTAGATATGCCTAGTAGTTCCCCCCTCCATGTACTTTAGTCCTTTGCTTGAATAGTAGCCATGACTGGATATATCCCCATTTCCCCTAAAAAATTTCTATTCTTTTCTAGGTAGCAAAAATGAAGCTTTGGACTTTGAAAACAATAATTTTCTTATTTTACACATGAGATGACTTACATCTGAAAAGCAAAGCAAAGTAAACCCAAAAAAACAACAATAAACACTGAATGTATGCAGAACTCACTGCCAAACATCTGATTTTCTCATAAATTTTTCCAGCCATTTCTACCAAGATTTTGCAAATATAGAGCCAAGTATGACCTGTCTTAATTATTTACATAAGCTATAAATGCTTAATTTTATGTGAAATATTTCTCATAGACTTTGTATGTAATTCACTGATCTCTTAAAGGTTGTTTTCAAGTAAAATTCTTCCTAGTAATTCTTCAAGTAATGTAGATTATTAAAAACATTTTAAATATATGTAGTAAATAGCACCAATTCACCAATTTTTGATTTGCAGTTTGCCTTATAACCACATGGACTGATACTTAATGATCACTTGCTCCTATCTGAGCCTTCTCCTAATATATGTAACTCCATGGCGTTCATTCCACCTGCAATGGTTTGACATTGCAGTTGCTGTTGATATCTGATTACATTGTCTGATGTTTTCAACTGAACAATATTTTTCATACCTTCTCTTAATTTTCATCTACTCTGCCCTAATTCAAACATTTCTTTAATGCGTGGGTATATTTTAATATTACTTTTTGCCTCCAATTATGTTGGTTGTAAACCATTACTTTCCTATCATACTTTTATCTTTCTGAATTCCAAAATTGATCATGACATTCACTTTCTCTGAAAATGTTCATTGCTTTTTGAGAGGTGCCTAAATTCTTCATGGTATTTAAAATTCCCATTGTCTCCCTCAACCTTCCCCTTCAGTATGGGTTCTGATCATTCTCTTTTCTGCTCCAGGCACATTAAACTGAATTTTATTGGCTCTTTACTTTTGCTCACACTGTTAGCTCTCTCTGGAATGACCTCAGCTCCATCACTATCAAGGTCATACCTATCTTTCAAAAATCAATTCCAAAATTATATCTTCCTCTAAGTCTTCTCCCTTAATTTTATTTATTTATTTATTCATTCATTCATTTTGTTGTTAGGGATTCATTGAGGGTACAAGAAAACAGATTACACTGATTGCATTTGTTGGGTAAAGTCCCTCTTATAATTGTGTCTTTCCCCCAAGATGTGTGTCACACCCTGAGACCCCACCCCCTCCCTCCTTCTCTCTCTCTGATCTTCCTTTCCCACACCCACTCCTCCCTTCTCTCTCCCTCTGATATCCCCTTCCCCCACTCCTCACTGTGTACTAGGTCATTAATTGTCGTCATAACAAAATTGAATACATAGGGTTCATACTTCTCCATTCTTGCAATGCTTTACTAAGAATAATGTGTTACATTTCCAACCAGCTAAATAAAAAGGATGAAATGTCTCCATCTATTTTTAATGGCTGAATAGTATTCCATGATATACATATACCACAGCTTGTTAATCCATTCCTGGGTTGATGGGCATTTAGGATGTTTCCACATTTTGATGATTGTTAATTGAGCTTCAATAAACAGTCTACTGCAAGTGTCCTTATGATAAAAGAACTTTTTTCTTTCTGGATAGATGCCCAGTAATGGGAATGCAGGATCAAATAGGAGGTCCAGCTTGAGTTCTATGAGGGTTCTCCATACTTCCTTCTAAAAGGTTGTATTAATTTTCAGTCCCACCAGCAGTGGAAAAGTGTTCTTTTCTCCACATCCATTCCAGCATCTGCAATTTTGACATTTTGTGATGTGGGCTATTCTCATTGGGGTTAGATGATATTTCAGGGTGGTTTTGATTTGTGTTTCTCTAATAATTAGGGATGATGAGCATTTTTGCATGGTTCTAGCCATTTGTCTGTCTTCTTCAGAGAAAGTTCGATTCATCTCTCTTGCCATTGATACATAGGATTGCTGTTTTTTTCATATGGATTAACTTGAGTTAATCTATAGATCCTAGTTATCACGCTTTTTTCTGATTCAAAATATGTAAATATCCCTTCTCATTATGTAGGTCATCTATTTGTTTTGGTTGTGTCTCCTTAGCTGTACAGAAATTTTTCAGTTTAATTAAGTTGCATTTGTTTATTTTTGTTGTTGCTGCAATTGTCATGGAAGTCTTCCTCATAAAGTCTTTCCCGAAGCCAATAGCTTCAAGTGTTTTTACCACACTTTCATTGAGGATTTTTATTGTATTGTGCCTTAGATTTAGGTCTCTTATCCATCTTGAATCAATTTTTGTGAGTGGAAAAATATGCCGATCAAGTTTCAGTCTGTTACATGTGGATATCCAGTTCTCCAAGCACCATTTGTTGAATAGAGATCCTTTCCTGAAGTCTATGTTCTTGTTTTTTTTTTTTTTATCGAAGATTAGGTGGTTGTAGATGTTAGCTTCATTTCCTGTTTTTCTATTTGATTGCAAATGTCTATATCTCTATATTTGTGCCAGTACCATGCTGTATTGACCACTATGGTCTTGTAGTACAGCCTAAAATCTGGTATGCTGAAACTTCTAGGTTTGTTTTTGTTACTAAGAACTGCCTTAGCTATACAGGGTTTTTTGTGGTTCCATACAAAATGAATAATCATTTTTCTCAAGTCTTGAAAGTACAATGTCGGTATTTTAATAGGGATAGAATTGAATTGGTAGATTGCTTTGAAAAGTATAGACACTTTTAACAATGTTGATTCTTCCCAGCCATGAGCATGACATATTTTTCCATTTGTTAATGTCCTCTGCTATTTCATTTCTTAGGGTTTCATAATTTTCTTTATAGAGTTTCTTCAACTCTTTTGACATTACTGTAGTCTTTGATGACTTCCTTGAGTCTTTGGAGTTCTCTAAGTATAAGATCATTTCATCAGCAAAGAAAGAGAATTTGACCTCCTCTGCTCCCATTTGGATGCCCTTTATTTCCTACTTTTCCTAATTGTATTGACTAGAACCTCCAGCACTATGTTGAATAGTAGTGGCAATAGAGGACAACCTTGTCTGGTTCCAGTTCTAAGTGGAAAAGCTTTCAGTTTTACTCCATTCAGTAAAATATTAGCTGGGGATTTGTAATATTTAGCTTTGATCAGTCTAAGAAAAGTGTCAGCTGATCCTATATTCGTCAGTGTTCTAATTAGAAAAGGATGCTGGATTTTACTGAATGCTTTTTATGCATCTATTGAGAGGATCATATGTTTTTTCCTTTTTGCTTCTGTTAATACGGCAAATAACATTTATGGACTTGCATGTGTTAAACCATCCTTGCATATCTAGGATGAAACTTCCTTGATCATGATGTATAACTTTTTTGATGCAAAGCTATAATCTATTGGCTAGGATTTTGCTGAGAATTTTTGCATCTAAATTCATTAGTGAAATTGGTCTGAGGTTCTCCTTTTTAGTTGGGTCTTTTTTTCTGGTTTTGGTATTAGGGTGGTGTTTGCTTCATAGAATGAGTTGGGGAAGATTTCTTCCTCCTCAACTGTTTGGAATAATTTCTGCCGTATGGAAATAAGCTCTTCTTTGAAGGTTTAATAGAATTCTGGTGTGAAGCCATATAGACTAGGGCATTTTTTTTTTTTTTTTGGTGGGAGATCTTTTATTGTCTCTTTAGCAATAAAAAGACTTTCTCAGTACTTGAAATTGGTCTGTTCAGGAGGTCTATTTCTTCCTGGCTAAGTCTAGGGAAAAGGTGTGATTCCAAATATTGATCCATTTCCTTCACATTGTCAAATTTCTGGGCATAGAGTTTCAGGTAGTATTCAGAGATAATCTCTTATATCTCAATGACATGGGTTGTTATTTGCCCTTTATCATTTTTGTTTGAGGTTAGCAGAAATTTTACTTTTCCCTTTCTCATTAGTCTGGTGAAAGATTTATCTGTGTAATTTATTAAAAAAAAACTCCTTGTTTCATTAATTGAATGATTCTTTTGTTTTCAATTACATTAATCTCTGATTTAATTTTGTAACTTTCTTTTCTTCTGATGGGTTTAGGCTTATATTGTTCTTCCTTTTCCAATTCCATAAGATGGTTTGTGAGTTTGTTGATGTGCTCTCTTTCTGTTTTTCAGATGTAGGCACGTAAAGTGATACGTTTTCCTCTCAGAACTGCTTTTGCAATATCCTACAGGTTTGGTAGCTTGTGTCTTCATTGTTGCTTTGCTCAAGGAAGTTAATGATTTCCTCTTCTATTTCTTCCTGCACCCAACTGTCATTTAGGATAAGCTTATTTAATTTTCATGCCTTTGTGTAAGTTTGAACACTTTGGTTGGAGTTGAATTCCACCTTTAGTGCCTTGTGGTCTGAGACGGTACAAAAAAAAATTTCAATTCTTTTGATTATGTTAAGTTTTGTTTTGTGTACTAGGATATGATCAATTTTGGAGAATGTGCCATGGGCCAATGAGAAGAATGTATATTCTTTAGCTTTGGGATGAAGTGTTCTATATACATTTATCAGCCACAGTTGTTCTAGGGTCTCATTTAAGTCCCTTATATCTTTGTTTAATTTATGTTTAGAGGATCTGTTCAGCTCTGTAAGAGGAGTGTTAAAGTCACCTATTATTATGGTGTTATAGGATATTATATTGTTCAGACTAATTAAGATCTGTTTCAATAATCTGAGAGCATTTAAGTTCGATGCATAAATATTTAGAATTGAAATGTCTTCTTGTAGTATTTTTCCCTTGACCAATATGAAGTGACCATCTTTGTCTTTTTTTAATTTAGTTGCTTTAAATCCACATGTATCTGAAAATAAGATTCCAACCCCTCTTTTCTTCTGAATTCTGTTTGCTTGAAAAATTATCTTCAAACCCTTAACTCTGCGTTTTAATTTGTCTTTTGAGACTAAATTTGTTTCCTGCAGAGAGCAAATGGATGACTTTTTTAAAAAAATATAATCAGCCAATCTATGCCTCTTCAGTGTGGAATTCAAGCCATTAACATTTATTGAGATAATTGATAAGTGTGGTAGCATTCTATTCATCTTATTTTGTGAAAGTCCATTACTTAGTTTTGTCTTTTACATCATTATGGTAGCTAGGTTCTGCCCTTTAATTTATGGGTGCTTACTTTGCTGGTGATCCTTTGTGATGGTCAGTGTGTAGAACAGGTTGAAGTATTTCCTGTAGTGCTGATCTTGTTGTGGAAAATTTCCTCAATGGCACATATCAGTAAAAGATTTGATTTCCCTGTCAATTTTAAAGCTTAACTTAGCAGGATATAGAATTCTGGACTGGAAATTGTTCTGTGTAAGTAGATTAAAGATAGATGAGCATGGTCTTCTGGCTTGAAAATTTCATTAGAAAAGTCTGTAGTCACCCTGATGGATTTGCTCCTGCAGGTCAACTGTGTCTAACTCCTGGCAGCTTGCAGAATCTTCTCTTTTGTCTTGACTTTGGACAGGTTCATCACAATGTGTTTTGGAGAAGCTATATTTGAGTTGAGGTGACCTGGGGTTTGATATTACTCTGAAAGGAGTGTGTCAGAATCTTTGGGGATATTTGGGAAATTTTCATTTATAATATCGTCTAGCATAGCTTCTATTCCTCTGGGGCATTCTTCTTCCCCTCTGGGATACCTATAACTCATAAGTTTGAAAACTTCATAAAGTCCCATAATTGTCAGGGAGTGTTATGCATTCTGTCTTTTCTTCTCTGCCTCTTTACTTACCTGAGTTATCTCAAGAGCTTTGTCCTCTACCTCTGAGAGTCTTCGGCACGGTCTAATCTGTTGTTGTTATTTTCTATTGCATCTTTAAGTTCCCTAATTGACTGTTCCAATTCCTTCAGCTTTGCTATATCCTTTCTATATTCTTCATATTGTTCACCTCTTATTCGATTCTGTTCTTGCATTTCCTTTTGGTTATTTTTCACTTTCTCAGGAATTTCCTTCATTTAGGTTATTTTCTATTTTGTCATCAATTTCCTTCTTTGTTTTCCCCATCTGTGTTTTAAATTCCCCCCTTCTATCATTCCTAACATTTCTTTATAGGTGAAGTCCTCTGCAGTAAATACCTCATAGTCCCTTGGCAGGGGTTGCTCTGGACTGGATTTTCATGTTGTCAGGATTTTTCTGCTGATAATTTCTCATGAGGGTTTTCTTTTATCTGTTTTCTTGATCTAATTTTCCATTTACAACCTCTTGCTCATTAATTTACCATGCCTCAGGCCTAAGGTTTCAATGATTCCCTTTAGTACAGGACAAAAATGATGAGAATATTGAGGAGCAAGAAGGGAAAAAAATTTAAAAAGAAGAAAAAAGAGAAAGAATAGGGGCTGAGTAAAGGGGAATATTGACAAAAAGAAGAAAGGTTCATAAAGAGGGAGACAGGAGTAATAAAGGTGTATAATAGGGTACTTTGTCCCAATCTAAAAAACTCCAACCTCTGGGGGTCCTGGCTTGGGTGGTTCCCTTGAGGTCAGCAGCTATTTGCTAGCCTATTCAGATACAGTATCCCACCTCCACCAAATAGAGAGGAAAGACAAAAATATTATGAATGAAACCAAACCAAACAAACAGAAAACATTACGGGATAAAATTGGGGAAGAAACCAAATAATAGGGGCAGAAACACTCATCAAAAATGAAGTTATCATTATTAAAGAAAGTAGCAATTGAGAATTATATTTAAACTAGAGAAATGAAGAAATGAACAAAAAGGAAAGAAAAATCTGGAGGGAAAAATATTGAAATAAATTTAAAAAAAGAAAGCTGTATATATACATATACATACATACATATACATATATATATATATATATATACACACACACACATATATATATAGCTGAATATTTCTGGGTACTGGGTAACAGATGGTCTTCTGGGATATGAGATGTTAATGCAATGCTGATACAGGTGTATGAGATGGAGACTATGGGCTTCTGCTGATCTCTCAAACCCCACAGCTTTGAAAGCCTAAATTTCTCCTCAGCCCACTTTAAACCATTAACTTTAGCTAAGCAGAAGCTTTCTCAGGAAAGCACTTGTTGATGGGATCTCTCCCGAAGTATCTGCCCGCTTATCCAGTGTGTCAAAACCGGTCTCACTCTATGCCTCTGAGGGCTGAAGCTGTAAGACAGCCCTGCTACCGCCAAACACTGAAATCTCTGCTCTTCCCCAGCATCTCAGTCCCGGCCTTTGGCAATGCTGAGTCACTTGTTCACTGACCCAAGGTCTCCCAGATCGAGTCTCATTATGCAACACTGAGATGGGGCCTGCAGGTGCAATTCTCCCCCAATGGCTGTGCACAGCTGCCCACAGCTGAACAATATTAGCTCCATTCCAGCTCTGTGGCTCAGTCTGGGGGCCCTAGACAATGCTTAAAGTCATTCACACTGTTAACCAAGTTCTCCCAGTGTAGTTCAACCAAGTGCCCAAGTCCAAAAAATCCAAAGAGCCCACAGGGAAGGCCTTCCCTGTTTGCAATCTTGCTGCTATTTGAGTTACAGCTATGGCAGCCATGGCCTCCGACTGAATGAACACAACCACTGACCTGTTATCCACAGCTTTTGTTCTTCTTCTGTCGTCCAGAAGTCTCTTACTGTCAACCTGTGTCCTCACAGGGATGTTTCTGGGCAGAGCCCACAAGCCAGAGATGCCTAGACTTTTTTCTCCCCAATCTCACTATACCGGTTGCAAAGAAACTATTACTTAGCTGTCATCTTGCTCCGTCTCCTTCTCTCTTGATTTTAATTGCTTTATTTTCTTGTCTCACCTTATGCTTTGTCTGGATTTCTATGATGCTAGTTTCTGTTGTGTTTTCTAGTAATTACTTGATAAGTCTGCATTTGACCTATATGTCAGTGTCCATTTCTAGACTGTTAACTACATCAATAAATAATAGTTTTATATACTCTGTATATTTCCTAAAATATTAGATATTCATTAATATATACATTTATAATAAATTTGCTTATTCATCCTTATGATTTTATTTCTATGTAGAGCCTCAAGTCTAAGCTCCTATTAAAGCATGCATGATTTGTAACAGTTATGACCAGTCTTTGATCCAGTTCTTCCTATAATTAAACATTAGTCAACTTCACTTTTGTGCACATCTACAAAACACAAAAGATCTTTTTCCTTCTTGTAATTAAGGACCTGGGTAGAAAATTACTCACTGTAAATTTTAATGCACAATAAAGAGAAATTAATCTATTTTTTTCTTTTATATTATGTTGCCTATCATTTGCCCCTGAAAGATTAGTAAAATCAGATAAGGATTTCCATACAAATGGAAATTTAGAAACTTTTTTTTATAAATGAATCTACAGAGTACATGATCAATACAGAGATCTCTAAGACAGAAATAGGAATATTTATTATAATTTATAATATACAATTATTATACATTTATATAATATATATTTATTATAATATTAATTGTAAATTATCTTTTGGTACTGTACACATCTATATGTATTATTTTATATGTTGTTTCTCTCATGTAAATTTTCTAAACATTAAACATTTTTGTATGGGAACATTCATTACCTTATGTTTTATGTAGACAACAGATTCAAATTTACTCCAGAAATTTGATTCCTTATAGTAATATCTTATTATAGAATATTATAATAATATGACAAGCTCTTATTTGAGGATTCTGTTTGCAATGTGCCAGTCTTTGTACAACATGATATGTGCACCACACTCATAAAATTGGCATGGATCCTACTGTGAAGCAGCCCCTTCTGATGGAAGAAACAGATAAATATAGATATAAAAGAAATAATGCTAACATTTATTAAAATATACTATATACTGGCTAGTATGCTAGGTATTGCATATACATAAACAATCTGTAACAAAAACATGATGTGCTGGCCATTATCCCATCTGAGAGCTACTAAATCAAGATCACTACTTCAAGTCAAGCTTTCTATTATTTTTTAAAGAATAAAATACCTAGGACTAAAATGGTAACTGTGCATTTAACCTTTAAGAATATACCAAACTATTTTACAAGGTCGTTGTACATTCCCACTTGCAGCCTATGAGAAATACTACATAGCAATTAGAAGACATGAAATTTATAATGCAACAGTGCATGGAACTAAAATAAACATGCTGAGTGAAAGAAGCTAGATTTTTTTTTAATGGTAGAAAACCCTATATAGCAATGAGAGATTAAACTCATAGCCTACATGTACATAAAAGGAAAATGTCAATAGACATTAATGGGAAAGAATAAAAAAGAAGAGGGAGACGAAGGAAGGGATGGACAAAGAAGAAACAATTAGAATGGTTAAAAAGAAAATAGATGGGGAAATAATCAAATAGTTTAGTAGCATTTGGTAGATATTAGGAATATGAATTTCTTGGTTGAAGAAGCTCATGAAATACTCATCACAACGGTGAAAAAAATATCTATAAAAAGATATTATTAAATTTTAATTTAAAAAATAAAGAGATGATCCTTAAAGCTTCCGGAAAGAGAAACACAATCTAGTCACATCCAGAAGATCATGAATCAGAAGGGTATTAGACATCTCAATGGCAGTACTATAAGACAAAGCACCATAGCTTCAAGGTTTTGAAGAAAGATGATTTACAATGTAGACCCCATACCCAACCATACTTTCAATTGGTAGTAATATTAGAATAAAGACATGTTGAGACATTAAAACATCTTAGAAAGCACATTTTCATTCACCATTTCAAGAGAACAACTTGAGAATATGTTTAAGAAAATAAGGATGTAAATGAAAATACGAGAGTGTAAGGATAAATTTTCAAAATGGTGGCAAAAGGAACTCCAAATAAAATATGTTATAGTCCAGATTATAGCAGATGACAAATAGTTCCATCCATCCTTTCCCTCCTCCCTCTCTTCCTTCTTTATTTCCTCCCTCCTTCCTTCCCTCCCTTCTTTCCTTTCTTTCTTTCAACAATGTGGAGTACTTCAACTTCATCCTCTCTCTTTGTCTCTCTCTCTCTCTCTCTCTCTCTCTCTCTATATATATATATATATATTCACACACATATAAAATGTATGTATGTGTGAATATATGTGTGTGTACATATGTATGTATGCATATATGAGGTCTAACAATTAAATTTGTGAATTTGTCCTTAAAAAGTGCTTCATATGTGATTACTGTTTGCCATGCATTAAATGCAATGAATTAAATGAAAATTACAAAAGAAAGAAAAAAAGAGTATTTTCTGTTTGAATGTATTGAGATGAGTCTTATATTACTGAAAAGGTACTTATAAACTATTTATAGGCACAGAAATAATCAAGGAAATAAAAAAAAACTAAAAAAGGGCCATTTTCAATTCCAGGTAAAGTAAAATATCCTTGCAATAATCTGAGTAATGAATGTTTCCTTAATGAACAATACTATGGTGTAAGTGTAATACAATTAAACAAGGTAGAGAATTTGTGTTTTATTGGAGATGAATAATATGAAGCTAATCTCTCATTTTCCAAAATATGGAGTCAACAAATAATATAAAAGTAGAAAAAAATGAATTTTTTTTGTATAAATACATTATTCAGAAATGTGGAAATAATAGCTTTAAGAGTTAAAAACCTGTTTCTAAAGAGTAGGAATAAGTTACAAAGAGGAACAGAGCTGAGGGCTGATCAATTTCTTTTCCATAATTACCACATGGAATAATATGATTTTTTTAAACTACATGCATGTATAATTTTGAGAAAAATAAAATATAAAATAAAATTTAAAGCAAAAATGCAGATTGCACAATTTTTCTGGGTTTTCTGTTGATTCACTTTCTGAGTTTTTGTAGGCAATTTATTTTGTTGCTCTTATTATTTATGTGGATTTTGCTTTTGCTTTTGTTTTATTTTTAAACTGTGGTCATTCCATTAGCTAAACAAATTTGTTGATAGTTTCCTACAATGAACTTTGTCTATTAAAATATAAGATCTATTACCTGATTCATTAATAAGAATCATGTTTATAATTCTGTAAGCAATGAAAAACCTCCCTCAGATCCACTGTCTCATTGCTATGACCTTATTTTAGGCCTTCATTATCTGTTGCCTACACAATCATAGTAAGCTCCCCAATGATCTTCCTTTTATATTTTGTGAGTTTATTATCATCTTTTAAAATTGTACATATGCATATGAAGTAGTAGTTGTTCAGCTAACGGCATTTTATTGGGTTGTTATGAACATAGACCCACTTCATCTAGTATATTCTCAGAGTGACTAGTTTTAAATAGTCATAGAGAGTTAATAAACCTAACTAATGATTATTGTTTAATTATAGAACTACAAATAGAACACTAATTAATAAATTATATAATAGCTCCTGCCTGTTTCTAGACACTAGTCCCAAGGTGTTTTTAACCAGTTATATACAGCTTGGAGTAAGTATAGAATATAGTAGTTAACTCTGGAAATAGCACCAATAAATCCTCCATATAATTATGTTTCATATCCTGACCAAATAAAACATTGTTTTAAGTACCAAATTTGTGTTACCTGTATTATATACTGTGTTAAGAGATACTTATAAAGATGCAACCTTTATTTTTATTTAAATTATTTTCAATCTATTAATATTTTCCCTACTAAAGATAGTGTTAAAGTTAAATTACTAAGTCTCATTCTAGCTCAATACTGCCAACATATTCATACATAAAAATACAAATGCACATTTACCTTAGAAATATTTCTGATGTAGGCAAAGAAAAGTGTTTTTATTTTTTGCTGTTTTCTGTAACTTAATTTTCATAACCTATTCCCATGCTGCCCAAATTGAGTCATTTGTTTGTTTTCTTATCTTTCAACTTTAAAATGTGTTTTAAAAATCTACATCTCTTTAAATATCTCAGGGTGAAATACTATTGTGTGATACCTCATGTCTAATTACATTAGTCACATTGCATTAGGCTGTGTCCATAATGAACATAATATGATTGAAGCAACTGGGTATGACATACCACCACACTGGGTCTTCTGGTCTGTGAAATCTACTGTAGGTTTCTGAAGTGGAAAAGAAGAAAGAAATAGTAAGTTAAAGTGTAATGACTAACTTCAAAAGATTGAGCTTCCTCATATCTCTTTATAACAGGGGAGAAGAAGATGGAGTTACCAAGTAAAGCTTCTCTAGCCATGAGAAGTGTATGGAAATCAACATCTTGTCCAATCAGAGTCTGTGCATAGATTCTATAATTCTTTGGTACTTGTTATAATGACCAAATTTACCACCATCTTATGGAGAAGCATTTGTTCTTCTGACTTTAATCATTAGTCTGTTAGGTAGTAATATTTAACACTATGTAAAAATAGTGTTACAAATCATCTTCAAGCACTCCGGAACCATGCCTAATGAAAACTACACTTTGGTACAGAAAACACATCTTTAAAATTTGTTTCTGTTCTTCAAAAGGCATAGTAACATTATGAAGCACACAGGAACCTACAATTTAGAACTATTCTGAAAGGCTGGACTTTCACATGTTAACAAACTAGAAAATACCTTACTGTGATCATTTTCTTGTCATATTGCTTCAGCTGTCAATCAGATCTCTGGGATAGTTCTTTCAATTTGAAATTAGATGAAGTTTTGGAAACACCCACTTGTAATCACCTGAGGAATTTATTATTTATATGTGACATGTGTGGTTAGTGCACAAGTTTTTATTACTGAGTTGATACAATCCCAGCCAGAAATAAAGAAATTTCTTATCTTGTTTAGCCTATATATTAGTATATTTTATATGAAATCTGACAATTAAATTTGCAGACTTATCCTAGAAAAAGTGCTACATATTTCATCGCTGAATATCACTATGGTCACCTTTGAAGTACTCTTCTTAGGCAGCAATGCACTGATCCCTGAACCTAGTCCACTCTTCAAACCAATTTTGGAACTCTTTTTCTAGACTGGCCATCAGAACTGTCATCATGAAAGATCTAACAATTAAGATCACAAACTCATCATGGTGCACTTAAGTTGGTACACTGTCCAAACAACTCAGTAAGTTTTCATAACCTTGGTGTATCAGTGTTAGCCTGCAGCAGTGTCTCGCTGAGTAGTGTTCAGTATTGTTTTTGTCTGCTTTTGTGTGTCATGTGATGGTGGATCTGATGGTCATTCCAGAAAAAGAGTTCCAATATTGCTTTTATAGATAGACTAGGCACTGGTGTCAGTGCACAGTTTCCCAAAGGGAGTACATTGAAGATGAGCATAGTGATATTCAGCAATGATATATGTAGCACTTTTTCCAGGATGAGTTCATAGAGTTAATGTTCATACCCTTTGCACATGCTGTTTAAGGTTTTTGAAGTACTTAAAATAGCACACACATCCCTGTTTTTATCTTCATGAATATTCTGGGACACAGGAAACCTACATTTACAATTCAGTGCACTGATTTTTTTTCCCTTAGCCTATTGAGGTTTAGATTTATGGTTATTATATTGCTATTTTTAAGACATCTACTTTTTACTCTACTCCCTGTTTGGAAGGAAGATATTATCTTGCCATGATTTTACTTTTTTGGGTTCTTGATATGTGTAAATATATCATATGTTAATGAAAGTAATTTCCTAATCCTGAAATCAAGGTGTAGGAAACTATATTCTGTCTATAGAGATGGAATGGGAAGATAATCAATATTTAGAACACTGATTTAATACAGGAGGGTTCAACCTGTGGCACATGGGATGCATGTAGCCCAAGTAGGTTATGAATATGGTCCAACACAAAATTGTATACTTCCTTAAAACATTATTAGTTTTTTATGTTTTGTGGATGGGACTTGATTATGTGGTTCTCAACTATGAACTTTGTAGACAACAGTGTCATATCACAGTATCACATTAAATAAGCATGCATATGTTCTCACTATTTGGACACATGTGTAGCTTCAATTTTAGAGTGATGTGTGGGTTGTAGTGTGTTATTTTCTAAGTTCAGACAGTTAAATTCAGACCATCAAACATTACTTGTGCTAGTGTTGACTCATCAGGACAGAAAATATCAGTAATATTTCAACTACCATTGCAATGTTAGGTATTTAATGTTATTTATAAGTCAGATAAGCATTTTTATTTGAGTATTAAAGGTTATTCCACCCCTTGGCAGAGCCTTACACATAACTCACTGCAGTTCACAACAGGCCCTCTACCTACCCTGCATTGGCAGCTGAGTATGGAAGGGCCAAACAATACTTTCTATATTCCTGTCAACTAATTTTTAGAATAAAAGTAAATGTAGTCCTTTATTTATTATTATTACTTTATATCATAATCTGGCTTCTACAATGTCTCAAAAGAAAATGGAAACCCAAAATGCAGAAATTATGGATGAAGGAAGATTGTTCAATAAAAAATGAACACGTGACTACTTTTTTGTCCATGCAAATGGTATGACACTCTACTTAATTTATAGGGTAAAAGTGTGAAAGTCTTCAAGGACTACAAGTTGAAAAGGCATTATATACAAAAACATGCTGCCTAATTTGATGCATATGAAGGATTGTGTTGTGAAGAGAAAATAGCAGAACTGATAAAATTTCTATTACTTAAAAAAGTTACAACTCTGGGGCAGTGCCTGTGGCTCAAAGGAATAGGGTGCCAGCCCCATATACTGGAGGTAGTGGGTTCAAACCCGACCCCGGTCAAAAACTGCAAAAAAAAAAAAAGTTACGATTCAGATTCAATTGTAAAAGCCAGTTATATTGTATAATGTTTAATATAAATTAATAGCTAATAACAAAACAAAACACAAGCATTTAATGATTGTAATTTTGTTAAACAATGTATGGAAAGCATAGCAGATGTACTTTGACCTAAAAAAAAGGGAGGTATTTCTAAAATCAGTTTGTCTTAATAGACTATAGCCAGGCAAATTTAAGAAATAGGAAAATCTATTGAAAGAAATTTGGGGAACAAAGCTTCTAATTTTAAACTTTATGCTTTTGTAGTGGGTGATGGCACTGATGCTACAAATACAGTTCAACTTGCCATTTTTATTAGAGGTATTGACAATGAATATAATTTAACTGAAGAAATGGCTTCTATAATACCATTAAAAGACAAAATTGAATCAAGAATTTATACAAGAAAGAAAAATATGTTAAAGTGAATGTCTTTGTTCATTATCAATGTATCTGGCATAGTTATCAATGGTGGATACACTGGTGTTGGTAGGTAAAAGAGAGAGATTAATAAAATTAATTGAATATTATGTAATTGATGACCAAAACTCACATCTGATGAAGTTTCACATCATAGTAAATCAAGAAAATTTATGTTAAAAAGCTTTAAAAATGGATAATGTCATGCAAATTTTCATGGACTGTTAATTTCATAATGGCCAAGGGAATGAA
The DNA here is from genome assembly GCA_963574575.1 of Galagoides demidoff. Lineage (NCBI taxonomy): Eukaryota > Metazoa > Chordata > Mammalia > Primates > Galagidae > Galagoides > Galagoides demidoff. Next base: position 39,320 of record CAUYQV010024033.1, on the reverse strand, counting down.
TTATCACCATTGCCAGGAATTTATTACAAGTACTGATGCCACAAAAAAATTTACTTTTTGAAAGTAAGATGACTAGGGTAAAGTCAAATGTCAAAAAGATTTTATGATTTGTGACATTTTATCAAGTTGTTTATGGTATCAAAAACCAAATTTGTGCCAGAACTTGATGATGAAAACTAATTTACAGACATAGCATTTTTAGTGGGTTTAACTGCTCATTTAAATGATCTAACCATGTATCTTCAAGGTAAAAACCAATTCATGAATACAATGTTTCAAACCATACTAACATTTCATATGAAACTAAAATTATGGCAAACTCAAGTTAAGGCAAACAATTTTATGCATTTTGACATGTTGGCTAAACATAGTGCTGTGAAAAAGGAAAAAAAATGTAGTTTTGCTTTTTGATTAAATACAAGAATTTGAACGTATTTCAATATTTTCAAAAGGTAATCAATATTTGGTTGCATTTGTGACTCCATTTTCAGTCAACATGAATATGTTACCAGCCAATTTTCAAATGGAATGTATAGAGCTGCAATCTGACATTTAATGGAAAGAAAAACTTGATCTGATCATATCTCTTTGCTGTACTTTTTTTTTTCAAATTAATATGAGTAGGATAGGCACAGAAGCTCACACCTGTAGTCTTAGCACTCTGAGAGGCCAAGATGGGTAGATTGCTTGAACTCAGAAGTTCAAGACCAACTTGAGTAAGAGAGAGACACTGTCTCTACTTAAAATAGAAAAACTACCTGGACATAGTGGTTCAAGCCTGTAATCCTAGCTACTTAGGAGGCTGGGGAAAGAAGATTGCTTGAACCCAGAAGTTTGAGGTTTCTGTGAGCAACCATGCCTTGGCACTCTACCCAGGGCACAGCGTGATAGTCTGTCTTGAAAAAAAGATGAGGGTACACATGTTTAGGTTACACCTTTTTTTTTTTTAATTCCAGGGAAAAGTTCAAGTTGTATTTGAGCCCTTCACCTATGATGTGTACTGAAGTCCCTCACATTGCGCCCATTGGGTGAGATCTTGCCAATTGCCCTCTCTCTTCCCACCAATTGCCCTTCCTCCTCACACCCCTCCCTCATTTCTCCTCCCCCTTGCTAGACTATGTTTTTGTTTCTTCTTTTGTGTGGGCATGTAGTTCTTTATATATTGGTTTCATATTAACATTGAGTATATTGGATATCTTTTTTCCATTCTTCAGATACATTGTTTCAACTCTATCCAGATAAATGAAAAAGATGTAAAGTCTCCATCTTTTCTCACAGCTGATGTATGGAATTCCATGGTATGGAATATTTTGTTAATCTATTCATGGGTAGATGGGGACTTGGGTTATTTCCATGACTTGACAATTGTGAATTGAGATACAGTAAATATTTGGGCACAAATTTCCTTCTGGTAAAATGATTTTTGTTCTTCTGGGTAGATAAATAGTAATAAGATTGTGGGACCAGGCTCAGTTCCCATAGTACAGTGGTTACAGCGGCAGCCACATACACTAAGGCTGGTGGGTTCAAACTCAGCCCAGGCTAGCTAAACAATGACAACTGCAACAAAAAAATAGGTGGGCATTGTTGCAGATGCCTGTTGTCTCAGCTACTTGGGAGGCTGAGGCAAGAGACTCACTTAAGCCCAAGAGTTTGAGGTTGCTGTGAGCCATGATGCCACGACACTCTACTGAGAGTGACATAATGAGACACTGTCTCAAAAAAAATTTTTAAAAAGAGAGAGAGATTGTGGGGTCAAATGAAAGGTTGACTTTTAGTTCTTTGAGAATTTTCCATACTTCTTTCCATAGAGTTTGTGTTAGGTTCCAATCCCATCAGTAGTGCAAATGTGTTCCCTTCTCTCCACATTCATGCCAGCATCTACAGAATTGGAACTTTGTGAGGTTGGTTAATCTTACTGGAGTTAGGTGATATCTCAGAGTGGTTTTGATTTGCATTTCTCTGATGATTAGGTATAATGAGAATTTTTATTGTATTACCAGACTTCAAGTTATATTACAAGTCTATAGTGATCAAAACATCATGGTACTGGCACAAAAATAAAGATCTAGATCTAAGGAATAGAATAGAGAACCTAAAGATGAACCTAGCCACATATCCCCATCTGATCTTTGATAAACTAAAAAGTATGCACTAGGAAAAATAATGCTTATTTAATAAATGGTGCTGGGAGAACTGGTTATCCACATGTAGAATGAAACTTGACCTACACCTCTTACTACTGACAAAAATTGAGCATCGCTGGATAAAAGACTTAAATTTAAGTCACAAAAAAGTAAAAATTCTGCAAGAGAGTGTGGGGGAAATGTTTGATAAATTTGCCTTGCTAAAGACTTTTTATGAATAAGACACCTCTGGCAATGGCAGCAACACCAAAAATAAACAAATGGGATATGATTGATCTGAAACAATTCTGCATAGCTAAGGGTACCACAACTAAAGCAGATAGACAGCCTTCAGAATAGGATAAGATATTTGCATGCTACAAATCTGACAAAGGGTTGATAACTAGAGTCTACAGAGAACTCAAATTAATCAACAAGAAAAGAGCAAATAACTCCATTTATAAGTGGACAAAAGACCTTAACAGAAACTTCTCTGAAAACGACAAATGAAAGGCCAATAAACATATAAAAAAATGCTTTTTACTGGACTTATATAAGTTCTGTTTTCCCACGGACAGAGAATCCTCACTTCATAATCATGCCTTATTCATGTCATTGTTTTTGTTGTTGTTGTTGTTTGTTTGTTTTTTTTGGCTACACGTAAATTTGTGAACAACTATTTTCAAGAATGAAGCACATCATACCTAATTATTACCGCTCTCACTAACTAGGTGAAGGGCACCCTTGTAACTCTGACTTAATCTGTAAAAAAGAAAAGATATGTAATTAAAACATATGTACTCTTAATATTATAATTTTTTTTAAAAAGAGTAAGATTAGAACCAAAATATCTGATGAGCTTCTTGAGAACTAAGAATTACAGCTACTTCCATTGAAACACATATTGATGCATTAGTTTCTCAAATGCAGCATCAAATATCTCACTAGTTTTATGTTTTTACTTTTATAATAAAAAAACAAAAATAACACAAAGAACTTTCATTACTTAGGTATATACATTTCCTATATTAGTGATCACAAATGTGGGATCTGGTTGATGATTAAGATTCTCTGAATGGAGAGGCGGAGCAAGATGGTGGAGGAGATGCATCTCCTGGTGAGGGGGGGGGGGCTGGATCTTTCCCACTTGGAGTGCTGGCACCAACAAGCAGTGCAGGGTGTACAGCAAGGAGGTGAATTGCTGGATTGGAAGTGTAGCCCAGAACTATGGTGTCTACCAGAAAAAACTCAGGGCAGCAGCTGAAATGGCACCAGCTGTGACCTGTGGTGCCAGGTCCGCTGCTGGCTCCCTGAGAGGCACAAACCAAGCCCTCCCCCACAAAGGACTTCTGTGCCCAATTCAATTCGTGAGGAGTTTGTGTGTTTTGCAGAGAGTGTGGTGAGGCATGGATTCCCAAGCGGAATGTGACAGCCAGAAATGGGAGCCATTTGGACCCGATTTGGGGTGTCAGGGATCCAGGCATTTGGACAGAAACTTGAGGGGAAGAGACTCTACTTAGGAACCGATCCATCCTGTAATTTTGGAAGTCTATGTGGAGCTGCACTGACGGCGAACCACAGGGGGAATCAGTTCCCTTCCTACAAACACTGAAAAATCTTTTTTGCGCCTCACAGCTGCAGCAGCCACTACGGGAAGTAGAAGTAACCAGTCACTCCACCATCAGAAACAAACTGAATGCAAAGTGTGCAAAAAGCACCCAGCTCTTTTCCCTTGGACCATAACAATTTTCTGTTCGAGGGGAAACTAGGAGTTGAGTGGAAAATCTGGCTAAGTGTGGTCTCATGTGCCGAGTTTGTAGGACAGATAGGAGTGGGCAGCCAGCCAGGAACCAGATGTAATGTAAAACTCCAAAAATGGTGTCTCCATAACACCTTTCCCAGATGCAGCGGAGAACTCAATCTGACCTGCAGCCAGCCATCCAGCATCTGAAGCTAATCCAAGACGCCCAACACTTTGTGGGAACTGTTGTAGGGAGAATCTGTGCAACCTGCCAGCAAAAATTCTCTTTCTTTTCTTCTTTTTGGTTTTAGCGTAGGGACCACTCTCAGCGCCACCTGCTGTCTAGAACGTATATTGCAGTGTAATTATATTTCCTTTAAACTAGAACCCCACTGCATTTATAAAGGGGTTTGTTTATATACATTCAAAAGAACAGTATTTTTCTTAGTGGTGTCCTGCTTTTCTTTATTTTGTCTTTGTTTTTTTATTTTTATATTTTTTATTTTCTTTCTTCTGTGTTTGTTTTGCTATTTGTTTTCTCTACCATTTTATGATCAACATTTTTGTGGTTATCTTTTATTACTACTACCTTTTTTTTTTGTCTGTTTGTCTACTTGTTTCTGAGTGTCTGCGCATCAGTGTGCTTGTGTCTGGTAGCATATTAGTCTGTTTATTTGTCCAGTTGGTTTCAATGTGTTTTGTACTTTGCTGAATCCTCGGGTTGGCTATATTCCCTAACACCAATTTTCACATTCAATAAGAATATGGAGGAACAGGGGACAAGAGCTGACTGGACCTAGCTTTCTACATAAACTTCAGTTCAGGGGGAGAGATAACCGCCAGAAGAACCCAACGAAGCTGAAGGTGGGGAGTCAAGCAGAGAAAAGAGATATATAAATGCACATCTTCCCACCGAGGCAAACCACGACTTCAAGAAAACAAATTTCAGGTTTTGATTGAGCCCAAGTGGAATATTCTCCAGCTCCCACTGAGTGCCTGAGGCAGATAGGCTTCAACTGTCTCTGCTGGCTGGCAACAAAGAGTGGTCACCGAGTGGAGAACGCATTGACATTACTGGGACTCTGGTGGGCACAAAACCCGACGGACTTATTGACTTTACCTGGACTCTGGTAAGCACAAAACCCTGACTCACTCGCCTATTGGACAGGACTGGGTTACAGAGTCTGGGTTAACAGAAACTGGTAGTGGGGGTAACAGAGTCTGAGGTTACCAGAGTCTGGAGGCGAAAGGTGAGTATGGAGGGGAAAGAGACATTAGTCTCCTTACTCCAAATCATCTACTGAATGGGCCTTTCTGACTCCTCAGAGCATCAGAGCGAGCCACACTTGTACTACCAGTAGACTCCTATTATCTAGTTGCTGGAGACCCAACCAGAGAGTGGGTACTGATCAGGTCAATAGGTTCGGATCTCTTGATTTAGGCAAATTAACTGGTGGTTAAGGGACAATCTCTGATGCTCTCTGGATCCTCTCAGGCATAAATTGTCTTCAGGTGGAACATTCTCCAGTTGTCACTGAGTGCCTGAGACAATCAAGCCTCAGCTCCCTTTGCTGGTGGGGGTCAAAGAGCAGTAACTGAGTGGAGCTGGCATTGGCTCTACTTTGATTCTGGCAAACACAAAGTCCTGCCACAATTGCTTATTGGGCAACAGGGTCACAGCCCTGTGGGGTCTCAGGTGACTGGGTGTGACAAAGGTACAAGGTAGGGTAGGAGGCATCAACCTCCCTAGAATATTTTATTTGCTGGGTAGGTCCCTCTGACCCCAGAGAACACCAGAGAGAATCCTACCTGAGCTGACAGAAGACCCCTGCTGTACAGTTGCCAGAGACCTCTTGAACTCCCCCACTTGAGACTTATGTTGACTGGGACACTTGACTTAGATCATTTGAACTGGGCCAATCACCTGAGAATAATCTAAAGTGATATCCTGGGGGTGTGGCCGAGGGAAAGTTTGGTTTTCCTTTCTCCACTGTCGCCAGAGAGGGGAGGGGTGACTTAATCACTGATATTTCTCCACAACTGAGATCTTAACCCAGAGCAATTGATTTTCTAAGGTAGAATAGAGAACAGCCAATAACAAGATAGAGACACGCGGGCCCCCAGGCTCTCAGACTGTAGCATTATACGCATCCTTGGCAAAGATCTAGGGGAAAAGCTACAGACACCAGTCCCAGCCTTTGCCCAAAAAGGCTAATTAAATACTACTCCCAGAGCTCCCAACCCAACTTCCTCTTACCTGCTCACCTAACCAAAGGGAGTAAATCCAGCATGGGGCGGAGTCAGTGAAAAAACTCCTGTAGTACGAATAACCAGAGTAGATCAACACCCCCAAGGAAAGATATAGCAGAGGCATCTGAAGATCCAACCCATAAAGAGATGGCTGAGATGACAGAAATCAAGTTCAGAATGTGGATAGTAAATAAGATTAATAGAATGGAATAAAGGAAAGAGCTAGAACTTCAAGAAATTATTCAAAAAATGTCTGAAGGAATTATTTAAAAGATGTCCCACAAAATTATTCAAAAGATGACTCAAGAACTCAACAATTTCAAAGATAAAATGATCAAAGATTTCAAAACTTTGAGGCAAGATTTCATAGCCCTCAAAGATTTGAAAAATAAAGTAGAATCTCTGAATAACAGAGTGGAACAAGCTGAGGAAAGAATCTCTGACATTGAAGAAAAAGCTTGTGAACTAGCCTGAGAGGGCAAAGATGAAAAGAAATGGAAAGCAAAAACAAATCTTTCCCTCAGAGAGCTCGGGGATAACTCAAAGAAAACTAATATTCTCTTTATAGGAATCCCTGAAAGCGACAAAGCTTCCTCACAAAACACAGAGGCTTTTCTTTATGAAATTTTGAAAGAGAACTTTCCAGACATGCCAAGAGATTCTGAAATTCAGATAGCAGATATTTTCAGAACCCCAGCAGGACTCAACCCGAACAAGACGTCCCCCAGACACATCAGAATTAACTTCACTAAAGTTAATATGAAAGAGAAAATTCTGAAAGCAGTTAGACATAAGAAAACCATAACCTACAAAGGAAAGAGTATTAGAATGACTGCAGATCTTCCTGCTGAAATCTTTCAGGCTAGAAGAGGATGGTCGTTGACTTTTAATCTCCTAAAACAAAACAACTTCCAACCCAGGATCCTATATCCAGCTAAACTGAGTTTCATCTATGATGGAGAAATTAAATACTTTAATGAAATCCATATGTTGAAGAAATTTGCAAAAAACTAAAGAAGCTCTGCAGGAAATTCTCAAACCTATCCTCCATAATAACCACTGCAATCTCCCACGACAAAAGTAAACTCACCCAGAAACTTTTGATCAAACTCCAAATTCCACAGTGGCAAAAGGATTAAAAATATGTACTGGAATTTCGAGCAACTTGAGGACCAATATCTCGCCAGGTCTTTAAATTATTTCAATCAATGTGAATGGCTTAACCTTCCCTTTAAAGAGGCACAGATGGGCTGATTGGATACAGAAACTCAGACCAGATATCTGCTGTATCCAAGAATCACATATTATTTTAAAAGATAAATAGCGACTCAAGGTGAAGGGATGGTGATCTTATTCCAAGCAAATGGAAACCAGAAAAAAGCAGGTGTTGCAATTTTATTCACAGATACATTAGGGTTTGAACCAACAAAAATAAGCAAAGATAAGGATGGCCATTTTATATTTGTCAAGGGTAATACCCAAGATGATATTTCAATTATCAATTCTATGCACCCAACCAGAATGCACCTCAATTTATAAGAGATACTTTAAGATACTCTAACAGGCTTGAGCAACTGGATATCTTCCAGCTCTATCATAGTTGGAGATTTTAACACTCCTCTGGCAGTGTCTGATCGATCCTCCAATAAGAAGCTTAGTAAGGAAATTTTAGATTTAAATTTAACTATTCATCTTTTGGACCAAACTGACATCTACAGAACATTTCATCCAAACAAATCTGAATACACATTTTACTCTTCAGTCCATGGAACACACTCCAAAATCGATCACATCTTAGGTCATAAGTCTAACCTAAGTAATTTTAAAAGAATAGAAATTATTCCAGGCATCTTCTCAAACCATCATGGAATAAAAGTTGAACTCAGTAACAATAGTAATCTGCAGTCTCATTCAAAAACATGGAAGTAAATAACCCTATGCTGAATGATAGATGGGTCAGAGACGAGATCAAGAAGGAAATTACCGGGGTGGTGCCTGTGGCTCAAGGGAGTAGGACACTGGCCCCATGTGCCAGAGGTGGTGGGTTCAAACCCAGCCCTGGCCAAGAACTGCAAAAAAAAAAAAAAAAAAGAATTACCAAAATGACCATGCAGACACAAGTTATCAGAACCTCAGGGATACTGCAAAGGCAGTCCTAAGAGGGAAATTTATAGCTCTGCAAGCCTTCCTCAAGAGAACAGAAAGAGTGGAAGTTAACAACTTAATGGGACATCATAAGCAACTGGAAAAGGAAGAACAGTCCAATCCCAAATTCAGCAGAAGAAAATAAATAACCAAAATTAGAGCAGAATTAAATGAAATAGAAAACAAATGGATTATAGAACAGATCAGTAAATCAAAAATTTGGTTTTTTGAAAAGGTTAATAAAATAGATAAACCTTTGGCCAACCTAACCAAGAAAAAAAGAGTAAAATCTCTAATCTCATCAATTAGAAACAGTAAAGATGAAATAACTACAGACCCCTTAGAAATTCTAAAAAATCCTCAATGAATATTACAAGAAGCTTTATTCCCAGAAATATGAAAATCTAAAAGAAATCGACCAATACTTGGAAGCACGCCATCTCCCTAAACTTAGCCAGAATTAAGTGGAAATGTTGAACAGGCCTATATCAAGTACTGAAATAGCATCAGCTATACAAAATCGCCCCCAAAAAGAAAATCCTAGGACCACACAACTTCATTTTTTTTTTTGAGACAGAGCCTCAAGCTATACCCCTGGGTAGAGTGCCATGGCATCACAGCTCATAGCAACCTCCAACTCCTAGGCTCAAGCGAGTCTCTTGCCTCCGCCTCCCAAGTAGCTGGGACCACAGGCGCCCGCCACAACGCCCGGCTATTTTTTGGTTGCAGCCGTCATTGTTGTTTGGCGGGCCCGGGCTGGGGATTCGAACCCGCCACCTCAAGTGTACATGGTTGGCTCCTTAGCCGATTGAGCCACAGGTGCCGAGCCAATGTGTATCACTTCTAAGGTTGATTTCTGACTGAGAGCAAAACCTTTTAGCTATTTGCAGTAGCACACTGGTATGAAAGGTGTGTTAAAGGAGAGAGGGTGTCCTGCTCCTTATAGCTCTTAGGCATCACGTGGACACTGGATAATAACAAGCATCAGGTTATGAGCTTCCAGCCATGATCAGTGTGCTCTACAGCCACTCCTAATTTACATAAATGTAGTAATCTTAAAAATAGGCATGATATACTGATCTAGGGGATCTGATTTACAATTCAGACAAATTCAATACTTTATAGTTGGGTGGGGAGGAATATTCTAGTAATTTCTCCAAATGGAGTAATTTCAAATATTGCCCATGCTAGTATGAAAAACTAATCTTATCTTAGTTCAAATTTATTTATTAAGAATTTTATGGTGGCTGAAAATAATGTTAACAGCTCTCTGGGAAGAGGTAGTATACAATAGAAATTCTCCTCATTTTAAATCTTCTATAATCAGTATTTTGCTTGAATCATTTTTGTGTATTACTTATGTTATATAAAATCAATGAGATTTGCATGATAGTTTGTAAAATTACTAATCTATTAGAAAGGATAATCGACAAATACAGTCTCATATGATACCAATCAAAATATAAATTTCCCTATTTTTTCCAATAATATTAAAATATTGCTAAATACTTGCTCTTTCAAAGTGTGTTTTTAAATGATTTTTTTCCTTTAAAAAACCTTATTTTTTCCTTAAAAATAACCTTATATGGTTATTAACTACTGATTTTTCACTAAGATCATAAACAAAGCAATATGAGGGTATATAGAAAACTTCTATTTTTAGTCAGGGAATACTTGGGAAACTCAAATTAAAAAGCACTTTTTGTTTTAGGCCTATTTTAAAGTTTCTTTTCAAACATTTCCCCAATTATTTGCATATAACTTTTTAACAGATTGGGTGAAACAATATATATCATAATAAGCATAAAGTTGACCTAAATACATTAGAAAATATGATATAAAAGCAAAATAAGCCCTATACCCCATGGAGTTTGGTTTTGAAAGCAATTTTTTATATTAGGAAGTAGGGTAAGTAGTCACCCCTCTGACTTCTAATCTGTTCCGTGGCTTTACTCCCTGTCTTGACGTTTTCCTATTTTCTTACTATATGCAAGTCCCAGGAAGCTAGTTACCACCACTTTTCTCTTTTTAAATTTTAAAGTAAAATTTAAGCTTTCATTTATTAAAAAAATTAAATTTAATTACACAATCAGGAGTTACACTCCTTATACATACACACAAGCCATCTTTCTATGTTCATTTCAAACTCCAACACTTTATAGAAAAGACATTGCTTGAGAGATCTTCAGAGACATTATTTAGATGCTCCTGATTCTGAAAATATCCCCTGTCCTGATTGACAATTAGAAACCTTCAAAGTCAGCATAACCACGTGCAATTCCTCTTGTAAACGCTTTAAGGTAGAACACAACACTTAAAGAACTTTCTGGGGACCTTGATATCAAGGAAGAACAAAAGAGACATTAACTAACATAAGGGACATATTTTTCCGTGTGTGTATGTGTGTGTGTTGTGGGCACTTTGCATGTAAATATGAAATTCTTGTGTTTTAAACTATCGGGAGGTGGTTCTGTCCAGAGGATTGCCCAAGTTGGATTCCCTAGTCTTTCCCACACCCCTGCTCTTTATTAGAAGAACTGCCAACTTGACATTACAACACAATTCGTATATTTTTTAATAGACACAGTTTATGTTTTGTGAAACCCAAAGATAGAAATTATCTCCTAGTCACCTGTTCATAGTTTCTCCATGGATGCAGGAAAGTCTATGGATCATAGTTTCCACATATTTTCGTAGGCATTACTCAAATGGGAAAAGTTAATAGACACATGGAACACCACAAACACTCAGATGTTTCAGAAATAAATGTGGCCTCTTGTCATTACAATAATCAAAACAAATTTGTCCATAGGTAAAGGAAACCTGATGTCATTAATGGAAGAAATGAAATCTGTTGTACTGAAAAACTGAGAAATAGCATAACTACTTCTATCCTTCCCTTTGCCTCAAGATATATTAATAATTACGCTTTCTTTTTATTTCCCTTATGGTTACTAATATCTGTAGAATGTATGTGATGTAGCTACACTTTAAGCTAGACTTCCAGATATCCTAGTTATACTGAAACATATAGTACATCTCTATTCGCTAGACCACTGTCCTGTGTAATACAGCACTAACACTTATTCTTCCTGTCTATAAATTTGTACCAACCTCTTTGGGCTCCCGTATCTTGATCATTGTAGATGGTTCTGCAGTAAATATGGGTGTGCAGATATCTCTTCAACATACTAATTTTATTTCCTTTGGATATATATCCATTAGTGGAGTTGCTGGGTAATATGGTTGTTCTATTTTGTAATTTAGTAAAAAACTTTCTACTATTTTCAATACTGGCAGTATATGTTCTCACCCACTGTATGAAAGAGTTCTTTTTTTATTCTGGATCTTTCTCAGCATTTGTTATTTTTTTGTCTTTGTGATAAAAGCCTTTCTAACTGGGCTGAGGTAATAGCTTCTTGTGGTTTTGATCTGCATTTCTCTGATGATTCCTGATGATGGACACTTTTTTCTTGTATCTATTGGATATTTGTATGTCTTCTTTTGAGAAATGTCTATTTAGGGATTCTGCATATTTTTAAAGAAGATTATTTGGAAGCTTTGAACTGTTTATAAATGTATATTTTGTGTCTTCACCCCTTTTCCAATGCAAATTTTACAAATACTTTCTCCGTTCTGCAGGTCGTCTTGTCCCTTTATTGATGCAGAACAGGTTAATTGTGTTATTGGCGGTATTGTCTGAAGGAGACCATGCCCTCTTTCCAAACACGCTGGACATTCGTCGGGCTTCATAACACTTGTTTTTAAATGTAGGAATTTCAAGATAGAGTCTTCCCATTTTGAAGTTGTTGCCGAATAGATTTTCCTCCTTCTCCTACCGCCCAGGTGCTAACACATGAACCAGATACTCAAGCCTGGCTCAATAGCCTCTCACTCCTGGCACTTTTAACCTTCTGGGGTAAGAAATTGGTACAGAATCTGAAATTATTTATATCAACTGAGAGATTCTTGGACACCAATGTTAAACCAGCAAGTGCCAAGATGAAGCAGAGCTCAGTAGCACTCCTGATAATGCCTATGCACGGAGCTCTGGCACTGGCCAGTGGCAGTTGCAAGAGGCCACGGCTAGCAGGCCAGAGGCTGCATCAAAGACACGCCTTTTTACTTTTCTGATACTGACTCTGACTTGCTCTCTCCTTCCTGAGCTTCCTACTTTTCTTGGACAATTCCAACAGCTGTTTTGTGCTTTTCCAGTATATTCATTTCACTTGCTTAAAATTACATGTTACTTCTACTGGTTCCAACCAATAACTCTAACAAAAATAATGACGAAATACATTGCTAAAACACCGGATTAAATAAACTTAAATTGTTTTCCTTGCATAAGCATTCTCCAAGTCTTTCTTATTTTAATGTGCAGCATGAATCCGTAGTTGAGGCAGTGTACAACACACTGTGAGATATGAAATCTAACTTTTGGGAAGGGGTCTTGAAGTTTAGAAAAGATATATTTGGCAGCATATAATTTTCCTATTATCAAATCTAGTAATAAAATTGTGCTCTTACCTAAGACATTTGGAAATGAGTATGTTTATTTCCCTTACACTCCCATCTTACCTGCTACTTCTTAAGGAATTAACCAGCTGGGTGTATTTGGTGTTTTAATCTGTTCTTTTTTTGTTTAACACATTCCTTCTCCTAGATTAGAAGTTGCTATAGACTTAAAAGTTTGTTTTTCTTTTAGTGGTGATATGTCTTGTTTTCAGCCTGCTTTTAAGATTTTTCTCTGTCTTTTATTTTCTTCATTGACCTATTTCAGTCTGCATATATTTTTCTTTCCTTGGAACCCCCAAAACCTACAAGTTATTTACTCTTATATTCACTTTACAGTTGACAGAACTGACAATAACAGAGATAAAATGACTTGGCAAAGTTCACATTCATCAATTAATATAAACAGTATGAGCTTATGCTGTTGCCTATTATGAAAATACCTTCCTCCAGAAGCTTTGCTTTGTCAGGCTGTACCCATTCCAGACCACTTCAAATCAGGGTCAAAATTTTAATAGTCCCCGGGAAACTCAGATTTGCTCCCAGTGTCAAAGAGTGCTCAACAGTCGGCTCTTGCTTGCTTTACACTTAGTTGGAATCCATTAGCCTTATGATTCTAGCTTAGCATAGAGTAGGTCTCTGGCTAGACTTTCCATGTTTTTTGTGAGCTGTAAGCTTAAATTAAATACCATCAGTTATCAATTATTCTGTGATAATTTTTCTCCTTGAAATCCCATCTTCTCTAATTCTTATGTGTTTCCTGTGACTGTTCTTTCTCTCCCTTTGACTTCCATTGGAGTGACTGACTAATACTCGTTTTTCCTTTACTATCTAATTCGTGACTTAAAGCAGGTCAATATCACTATATTCCCTATAACATATAAATATGTATAATAGTTTACAATGACTTAGTATTGATTCCTGGTACCATTGTGCTAGTCTTTTAGTGTTATGAAAATGAAATGAAGCAAAAATAAACCTAAGAAGTGTAAAACTTGACAATGTTTGTTTAAGCAAGAGGAAAATTGCAGAACTTAGCAGCATTCCAGATGGAAGGTGGTTCCAAATGCCCCGACCTCCAATGTGGAAAACTATATTTATGACCAGAGAACAGGAAATAACGTGTAGAGATGACCTGATTGGTGCAGCTCAGGGTTTGCCTTACTTTGGCATAATTCAACAATTCTCCTCTTGGGATTTCTGAGGGTTTGGCTGCTATAATTTCTGAGACTCAGTAGCTTTAGTAGGAAGTTGAACTTCTAAATGATTATGAATTATTTACACATCAAACTAAGGCATAATTCACTATGTAAGGAGGCTACTTTTAGCCAAATTTTACACAAGTACAAAGGCTGCTTTTAACTCAGTGTTTAACTCAGTGGAGTGTTTTTTTCTAGTATTTGTTTTACTTTGTAACTTTTGTTTGCTTCAATACTGCAAATGCTTCTTTAGACTTACTCACAAGTTCATATGTATTTGTATTTTGTCTGCACTGAACATGCATTTGGCGGCTTCTTCCTAATTTATGTCATAATTGGCAGATGCCTCTGTGAAAAACACCACGCTATGTGGTTCATCTCAATAAATGCAGGTCTGTTTGCTTTGTTAGTTCACCTGTATCTCCATAGTTCTCTTATGCTTTTTTTAAAAATGATTTTGGTGCTCTCACCTGGAATCCAGCACTTTGCGAGGCCAAAGCAAGAGGATCACTTGAGGCCAGGAGTTCAATACCAGCCTGAATAACATAACAAAACCTATCTCTACAAAAAAAATAAAAATTAAAAATTACCTTGACGTGGTAGCTTAGGTCTGTAATTTCAACTACTCTAGAAGTTGAGGCAAGCTAATTGCTTAAGATCAAGGGTTCAAGGATTTAGTAAGATATGATAATGTCACTGGACTCTAACCTGGGTGACAGAGATACTCTGTATACACAAAAGTATATAAAAATTTTTAAAAAGGTTATGATTTTAAAATTTATCCAGATTCCTCATCATTGCAATGGGAGAATGGATCTTACACAACTATTCCATTTATTCCAGAAGTATAAGCAAACCATTATTATTTAATTGATTTTGTTCTCTTTATTCTCTCTTTTTGGAATTCCTCTAGATGTTCTTGAATCATTTTAGTCTATTCTCCATGCCTTTCAGCTTCTCCTATGTTCTATCTCTTTGTTCAGATTCGACATTCTGAATAATCCCTCAGACTCAGTTTCTAGTTTTTAATTGGCCTTTTAGCTGGCTATAAAATGCCCTTTAAAATGGCAAATGATGTCTAAAATGTTATTATCTGGCCCTTTGAAGAAGAAGTTTTCCATTCCTTGCTCAGGAATTTTTTCCTACTTCCTTTGCCAAATGCCTTGTTTATCAATGGCCATAAAATAATTTATAGGTTAATTTGATAGTTTATGGTTCAAGGCCATGTAATTTACAACTTTGAAGCCAAAACACTACATGATGTGTAGTACCCATGCTGTAGATTCTAAAGGGAGAATAGATTTTTCTCTACCAATTACTCTATCTACAAACTTCCTCTTAATTATGTTAGTTAGTACATGTTTTTTTCTTTGCCCTTTAATTATAAATTCAGCTATTCATCACTTCTTCACTGATAACTTTGATAAAATTCAAATTTATAAGTTGCTGTGTTCATCTCTCTTTGTTATCCTGAAAGATCAGAGCAATTGGGCATGCTGGGTGAAGTACTGCTTACATTTCTGGCACAGGCAACGCTGGCTTTAAATGTTGCTTGTGAAACGCAACAGAAAAATTTCCTTCTTTTATACTATAATTTGGGGGGTATGTGTGTGTATTGTGAGTATATATACTGCTATATATATATATATATATATATATACACACACACACACATATATAGATGCATATATATCTTTAAAAGTTCTTTAATAATGGCATTCATTACTAAGATATTTCAAGTAACTGGTCTTCCACATGGCCCAAATCTGATTTTGACCTCCATTCAAGTTATATTTATTCAGATATAAAACTTAACTTTCCAAGTAAGCTTTAGAAAAATATTTCAAAGAAGAGTGCTTTTGTAAATATAATTATACAATATTTGCTGAAATAGCCATTGTGTAATTGAGTTTCATTTGAATATATACCATGAGATGAAGGCCAATAATACTGATTTTTCATACAATAGGTCAGAAATGGTAACTTGTACAAATGATCTGATGCAAAAATAAGTATCCTTTCAATCAACAAAATTCCACAAAGAAGGTGAGATTTCCATTTACATTGTGATCAAATAACTGTTTTGTTAACAATTCCTTTTAACCTAATGTGAAAATCTGAGAAAATATGTATTTTTATTAATGTTAGAAAGAACTATATAAAAAGGTAAATAATATATGTGAGTCTGTGGTTGTGTGTATACACACACGCACACACTGCATATGTGTATATATGTGTGTGTGTATGTATTATATAGTGTATAAGGTGTTAATTTGATTGGTTTTTAAAATAGCAATTTTATAACACAGTCTCTCAGCATGTTTCCTATGACAAGAGAAAACTCTTTAATTATAAGATCCTTAATTTACCCTGATAATTTCATAAGAAAAATGATTAATTACTTTGAACAATCAGTTTTACAGATAATCATAGTTCTTTATTTAAACCACAAAAAAAATAGGAAGCAGAGAAGCTTATGCATAAAATATAAAGAAATACTCTGTCATTTATTAAAAATGAAATCACTGTTAAAATAGTTCTTTTGACACAACCAAAATCTTCCTATTTGGGTGAGTATTAATTATATTTTTAAGTTCAATTGACTCTTGACACAGCTATGGGCTTTTAAGTAAACATATTATTTTAAAAAATAAATGGCATATTTAGAGTGTTGACATTTAGAAAATGAAAGTTTTTTGGAATTTTTAATGTGTTCTAGAATCATAAATGCTAAAGTAAATGAGTAAAATACTAAATTTAATAGAATAAAGACAGAAGAATATTTTAAGCACTTGAAAGTCCAAGGCAGAGTTCTATTATGAATGTTTTCCTTTCAATCAATATTATAGCTATACTGATTTAAAAACACTTCAACTAATAATGTATACTTTTTTCTACAGCTATACCACCCTGAATGTGCCCAATCTTGACCAATAATGTATATTTTTCATAAAGATCTAAACCATGATTTTAAACCCTGGCTTCATAGCAGATTCACATGATGTGATTTTATTTGATTTGATTTTTGTTTGTAAGTGGATTTGGGGGATAATTTCAGCTATTCACTACTTCACAGAGCATCATTTTTTGGTTCACTTTCAGTGAGTTTTAGATGACCTTCATTCTTTACCAATAACTTCTTACTCTAACTGAGAAGATTTTACTTTTAAAATCTGCTTTGTTTTATTATTTTGTCTTCATATTAAAATATCTTCCTCTACCTTTTACTTCCAGTATTTAGTATTTTCATATAAAAGGACACAAACAATGATATCTTCGATTTTTAAAAGAGACACTTTGTTATCCTGCTAAATTTGAAATTTTTAAAAGACAGTAATATGACTTTAAAATGCCAATGTGCAGCTCTGATAATTCAACTGAAAACAACATTAAGAACAAAATAGACTATGGCAAGTCCTGAAAAAAATAAAGAAGAACATCAACAGACCAGAAAATTGATGAATTTTAAAGTAGACGAAGCATGTTGTATCAAATTGCCAAAGAAACTACTTATTTTCTGTTCCTGAACTTGGGTCATGAAGCCCACTGCCTGCTAATTGGCAAGTGAACTTTTCTCTGTAAGAATGGTCAGAAAGTTCACAATATCAAAGGATAAATCATGGGCAGCCAGAATCCTAGCATATAGTAGGAAAGAGAAAAAGTGAATTGCAACAGTCTAAAAGTTTCAATATCCTGCTATTTAACAGGCATCTGAGATATTGGTTGAAATTCAAGTTTACCATGATGTAGATTACTTTACACATATATTGAGATATACTGAAGATTCTAAATGGGGCAGCAAGAAAAATGGGAAGTAGTAAATACAAAGGAAATTTAAAGAAAAAAAACTCAGAAGATAAATTCTTTAACAAATTTAACCTTTCCCAGGTCTTTTAACTATAATTCAAAAACAGTAAAAACAACAACACAACAAAAACTACCATGGTAAGCTCAAGATGCTACATCAAAATACCATAGACTGATAGCTTAAATAACAGACACTATTTCTCAAAAGATGAGGTATGGAAGTTTGAGGAGGGTTGTCTCCCTAGCTTACAGAGGACTGTCTCCTTGTTTAAATTCACACTGTGGAGAGAAAGCTGGCTGTCTGGTCTCATCTGCTAAAGGTCCATGCCATCATGAGGCTGCCCCCTTCATAACCTCATCTCCACTAAATTACTTCCAAATGTCTTGCCTGAAAATACCATTGAGTGTTAACCACTTTCAACATATGAATTTTGGGGAAACAAAATTTAGTCCCTGAACACTATATACACTACTTTTATAACCGTCACTTTATAGACTCTAAAAGGGCGATGAACTGCAGACCTCATGGGTTGCACTTCACCTTCTTGCCCTTCTCAGATACTGTGTTTTTTACAAGTTGAAGGTTATGGCACTCTTCCATTGAACAAATCTTTCGGCATCATTTCTTTCAAAAGTGTGCTTACTTCTGTGTCACATTTTGTACTTCTAACATTTTCGTTATTATTGTATCTATTAAGATGATCAGCAATCTTCAAAGTTACTGTGGTAATTTGAGGGGGACACCATGAACCATGCTCATATAAGACAGAGGGCTTGATTTATGTGTGTTGTGTGTGTCGTGACAGTCCCACCGTCTGTCACTCTTCTCAGGCCTTCCTATTTACTCAGAAAACACAATATTGAAATTAGGCAATTAACGACCCTAGCATGGTCTGGAGGTATTCAAGTGAAAGGGAGCCTCACATGTCTCTTGCTTTAAATCAAAAGCTAGAAATGAGTAAGCTTATTGAGGAAGGCATGTCAAAAGCAACTAGGCTTGGCCGGGTGTTGTGGCAGGCGCCTGTGGTCCCAGCTACTTGGGAGGTGGAGGCAGGAGACTCGCTTGAGCCCAGGAGTTGGAGGTTGCTATGAGCTGTGATGCCATGGCACTCTACCCAGGGGGATAGCTTGAGGCTCCATCTCAAAAAAAAATAAATAAATGAAATAAAACTTGGAGAATGTTTAAAGTATGGTCATGTGTCACTTAATGACAGGGATATAGTCTAAGAAATTCATTGTTAGGCAGTTTGTTGGTGACCAAACATCACAGAATGTACTTAGAACAAACCAACATGTTATAGCTTGCTACACAGGCTACATGGTGTAGCCTATCATGTCTAGGCTATAAACCAGTATAGCATATCACTATACTGAATATTGTAGAAGCAATTGTAACCTAATGGTAAGTACTTGTATACCTAAACATATCTAAACATAGAAAAGGTCCAATGAAAATATAATATAAAAGATTTAAAAATGGTACACCTGTACAGGGCATTACCATGAATGGAATTTCCCTAGGCAAATCAATTGAATAAGTAGTGAGAAAATGGCCTGGGACATTAACATACACTACTATAGACTCTAGAAACTTGGGCTGCTATAAATTTATTTTTAAATTTTTTTCTTTCTTCAATTAACCCTACCTTACTATAACATTTTTGCTTTATAAACATTTTGATTTTTTAACTTTTTGATTCTTTTGTAATGACACAGCTTAAAACAGAAATACATTGTAGAGCTATACAAAAACTATTTTCTTTCTTTATAGCCTTATTCTATATTCTTTTTAGAACGTATTTATATTTTTTTCTATTTCTAATTTTTAAATTTTTTTTAACTTTTTTGTTAAAAGCTAGGACATGAACACTGTAGCCTAGGTCCATACATGGTCAGGATCATAAACAGCACTGCCTTCCACCTCCATATTATGTCCCACTGGAAAGTCTTCAGGGGAAGTAACACATGGAGCTTCACCTCCTATAGTAACAATGTCTTCTGGAATTACTCCTGAAGGACCTGCCCGCTGTTTTACAGTTAGCTTTTTCTTTATAAGTAGAAAGGTTACACTCTTAAAATAATGATAAAAATTATAGTATAGTAAATACTAGGCAATGAGAATTTTTAGCTCCATTATAATCTTATGGGACCACTGTTGCATAGTCATTCATTGCCTGAACTATCATTATACAACACATGACCGTATTTTAAATTGTTCTTTAAAACAACTTTCTATTTAATGAAGTACTACAGGTGATCTAAAATTCAGAAACACTTGGCAGGCCTTCTGTTAATCAGGTTGTGGTATATCTAATCTGTTTTTCTCATTGAATTTCATAAAGTACAAATTAGAGATACAGTCCTTTGAAATTAAATTTAGAACTAATAATAATATGATGACATCATATGTTTCCCTTCCCTAAACAATATTACACCAAGCCTGGATAAGGATCTGTGATGGTTGTTAAGGAAAAGATTCCCTCATTCAGTAAGAAATTTTGGCAAAATTATTTTCCACAGGGTTGATCAGTAGAATGGGTGTGTCAATAATTGAGTGCAATTCAACATTCCCGCTGGAAATATGTTAGCAATTGACATCTTACTGACAAAGACCAGCTCATAACTCCAAGGAGAAAACAGCACTCTGAAAATATGAGCTTTTGACCCATTATGCCACTATCAGGGTTCACTTTACCAACAGTATCCTGTTCATTGCTTGAAAGTCAGAATACATTTCCCCATAAAATCAATTAGTTACTATTTCAGGCCCAAAAGTCTACTAAAAGATAACTTCCAGAAGCAGAGTCTTTTTATCAGCTACCTCAAACCTCCATTGATGACATTATTACATTCAAATAATACATTCATGATTCATTTTATGCTTTCCTTTAGAACCTGGAGTTAAATCTTCCTAAAATAAAAGGCAACATCTAATCCTTTGTATTCCATGTAGACACCTCTGTCATTCATTGCACAAACAGGTGGATAAAGAAGAGTGCTTACTATTGACAAAAGAGCATTGATTTGGGACTCTCCAGCAGGCGTCCTCAAACTATGGCCCACGGGCCACATGCGGCCCACCTAGGATATTTATCAGGCCCCCCAGGTGTTTTTGCCGCCACTGCCTGTCCTGCTTAGCAGCCGACTTGTCCTGGAGCCTGCAGTCCGGCCCTCCAATGGTCTGAGGGACAGTGAACTGGCCCCCTGTTTATAAAGTTTGAGGACCCTGTTCTAGAGATTATGATGTGAGCTTAAATGTGCAAAGCAATCATTATTTGATTTTTTTCATTGTACTTTATCTGCCACTCTAGTCTTTAAGCAAGTAAAATTTTTATGTTGTCATATCAGACATTTACATTATAAGCAGAATAGACTTTAAGAAGGCAATTATTTTTATTTTTATAGGTGGCCGAAGCCATACTATTTTATAGAATTAATGGAGAACAGAAAAGATACCACAAACCAAGAAGAACTTTGGAAAATGAAGCCTAAGAGAAATCTAGAGGATGATTATTTGGTAAAGTAATAAGGATAATAATTAAAATATATAGACATAATATGAAATCATTCTCTATCTCCTAGTGTTGTAAAAGTGATTTTCACCTTAGTCTGCTGATGTGCACTCAGATTCCTATCACTGATACTATGATGGGTGGAGGGCAGTGTAGTATGTAGGAAAGAAATAGTACCTTGGCTGATTATCAGGGACTTAGCTGAATAACCTTGAATAAGTCACTGAAAATCTTAGAGCTTAGTTTATCTACAAAGTGAGAGAATTGGAGCAGATAATTTCCAAGGCCTTTCCAGTTCTTTCTAACAGTATAGAGTTCTAATTTAAGGGGGAAAAAAAGTCATTAATGGCTACATAACAGTAGTTTTGTATAGCAGGCATTTTTCTCATACACACTTTGGCAGCTTACTTACCAAATTGTCATCAAATGAATTGATGATTCATTGTTTAACCAAATATATTTACTTCTGGATAAGAATCACTTGTCCCACTTTTGGTCAACCACAACATTAATGTTTTATAGTATGTTATTTGATGGAAAAAGTAGCAAAAAATTAACTTTTCTAAAGTATTCCAACTAATATTTTTAACAGAAAATATTTATCCTAATTATTTGAACAAGAAAAAATAAATTACTTTTAATTAAATTACTAGCATATATGCTATAAAAATAGCAAATGTGCAAAAAATGAAATCATTTCATTTCTCAAGTTAATTACCTTACTCATGTGACATATATATTTCTTTTGCCTTAAAAACAAATGAATATCAGAAATTTATAGAGAACCCTAGTGTAGCTAAGGGCACCTTTGGTCATTGCTACATATTCCACACTATCTTCATCTAACCAGTGTTCAAAAACACAGTTCTGAATGTCCTTATTTACTGAGATGTACAATGATTGACAATAAGTAATTAAGAGAACTTCCATTGTTCTGTTGACTTTTAAGGTGTTTATTTTCTTTCCTCTGCAGAGTAAAGACACAGGAGATACCAGCATGCTGAAAAGACCTACTCTGTTGCATTTACACCAACAACATTTTGATGAGTTTGATTGCCCTTCAGAACTTCAGCACCAACAGGAATTCTTTCCAAAATGGCGCTTGCCAATTAAAATAGCTGCCATTGTATCATTCCTGATATTTCTTTACACTTTTCTAAGGGAAATAATTCACCCTTTTGTAACTTCCCATCAACAATATTTTTACAAAATTCCAATCCTTGTTATCAACAAGGTCTTGCCAGTGGTTTCCATCACCCTCTTGGCACTGGTTTATCTTCCAGGTGTGATAGCTGCACTTGTACAACTTCATAATGGGACCAAGTATAAGAAATTTCCACACTGGTTGGATAGGTGGATGCTAACCAGAAAGCAATTTGGGCTTCTCAGCTTCTTTTTTGCTGTACTGCATGCAATCTATAGTCTATCCTATCCAATGAGGCGATCCTACAGATACAGGTTGCTAAACTGGGCATACCAACAGGTAGGATGACAATGTTGACACTATTACTAAGGTATTAAAAATGTCTAAGTCACCTAATAAGTTAATCCTTTCTGTTGTAATATCAGTGTTCCTGCTGAAACCCTGTGTTGAAAAAGTAATCTGTCTGCAGGTAAATATCTATATATGGTTCTAAGATCAGTAGAAATTCTCATAAGAAAAAGCATATTATGTGATTTAGTAAGTGAAAATAATAACAGTTATTTTCCACGTATTATGTTCCAGAAACTATACTCCTTGAGAAATATACTACATTAGCTTTAACTTAGAGTTATTGAAAATGAGCCACAGAGAGGTTAAGGATTTTATCCAAGGTCAATAGCTAGCAAGGGTGTAATTTAAAAAACATATGTCTTTATTATCTTAAGGGAAATTTGGAAAAGCAAATATCTAGGTTCCCATTTTAATTAAGGAAAATATAACATCCAAAATACATCTCTCTCAAAGCAGGAATCAACTTTAATTAAATTGAAACAATACACAATCCTTTGTTGTTTGGGCTCTATATTATTATCATCTCTGCTGATATCAGAAACCAAGGATACAAAATGTTTATGACCCAAGTTATTGAGTAATATATTATGAATCTACCTGCTAAGTAGTCTGGATAGACAGAGAAGTGAAACTAAAATGTTATTCTTCTTGATCAAATACATATGTGAGGAATATAAGAAAATTCTTATTTCACCACTGTAACCACAGCACCTGCAGCAATGGCTTACAAATAATAAATGTTAAATTTATTAACATATAAATATTATATAAACTAGATCCATGCATACAAATATAATCCTACTGACCTAAGATAATAAGATTTAAATTGATTTTACTATTCATGACATATTTTTGTTATTCATATTATTTCTTTCCTTTGTGACCCATATATTGTGTTATGAAACTGTCAATAATTAAAGTTTTGTTCATTTCCCAAAACAAAAGTAATCTGAATTTGTAAAAGTTTTATTAAAACTTCAATAGGGCTTGGTTGTACAGTTTTACATTGAGAAATGGTTTTTTAAGCTAAATTGGAGGACAACTTCACTAATATGAAAAAAATAGTTTATGGATAGAGTCACCTTTCAATTTTCTACCAGATTACCTTTTATTGCTGATTATTCTTTTGCTTATTTGCCACACATGCATGCACAGTATAGTTCTATTCTAGTAAAATGTCAAGTAATTATTAATATTGATTGTATAAACATTGCACTCAAGGGGGGAAAAGAAATAGCTCCTATGTCATTTCTAGAGGAATGCAAAAAACACATAAAAGAAAAAATCATAAATTTGTGAAGCACCTCCCCCTTTGTTATCAAGGCCTCCCTAGTAGACAGAGGGAGGAAAGAAAGAAATTCACGTTTGGGAAACAACTCTGGTTTTCATGCTGCTTTTCTTCCTTTACCTTCTGGTAGGTCCAACAAAATAAAGAAGATGCTTGGATTGAGCATGATGTTTGGAGAATGGAGATTTATGTGTCTTTGGGAATTTTGGGACTTGCTCTCCTGGCTCTGTTGGCTGTAACATCTATTCCATCTGTGAGCGACTCTTTAACATGGAGAGAATTTCAGTACATTCAGGTAAATTATACCTAAAATGACTCAGAGAGGTAAATCTTCCTGTGCTTATCATATCAAGTATGTTGCCTTTACGCCATAAAAAAATTCAAATGTTTTCCAGTTGCAAAGATCCACTTATTCAACGTAATAATGAGGTCCCCTATTTATTTTCCCATTGCTTCTAACTAGGACCAGTGTTTTCTGGAAATAAATAACATTACATAAAGAAAAATGTTCTTCTAACATTTGATACTTGTTAGATAATTTGCTGCCCACTTAGTAACTACAAATGTGCTATTTTAGGGATCCAACATCCAGTTTATTAGTTCTTCAAAAATAAGAATATTATGGGCGGTGCCTATGGCTCAGTGAGTAGGGCACTGGCCCCATATACCAAGGGTGGCAGGTTCGAGCCCAGCCCTGGCCAAACTGCAACAAAAAAACAGCTGGGCATTGTGGCGGGCATCTGTAGTCCCAGCTACTCAGGAGGCTGAGGCAGGAGAATCACCTAAGCCCAGGAGTTGGAGGTTGCTGTGAGCTGTGTGACACCACAGCACTCTACTAAAGGTGATAAAGAAGAATATATATATTTTTTATTAAATGATAGCTATGTACATTAATGCATTCATGGGGTACAGTGTGATGTTTTCATATATAATTTGAAATATTTTCATCAAACTGGTTAATATAGCCTTTATGTCATTCTCTTAGTTATTGTGTTAAGACATTTATATTCTACTTTTAGAAAGATTAACTTGTACCCTTGTAAGATAAACCGTAGAGGTGATCCCTCCAATCACCCTCCCTCCACCCCCTCCAGATATATGAAAAAATGCTCACCATCCTTAATCATCAGAGAAATGCAAATCAAAACTACTTTGAGATATCACCTAACTCCAGTAAGAAAAAAAAAGAATAATATTATTTTACCTATTACCTGACTTGAGTATGCCTTTTAAGTTACACGACTTAAAAATGGAGTTTTATCTACCAAAGATATTCTACTATCTACTTTTAAAGGCTGCTTTTTCCAAGTTACATTTTTGTAGCTTATTTATTGAAGTTCTAAATATTCTTGGAATTCAGAAATTACCTCAGACTTACTGAAGTTTATCTCCTAGTAGTAGATTACATTTAAAAAGAATGATGTGCCAGAATTCAGAAAGGGATATCTGGTAATATTCATAAAACTAAATTTAATTTAGTCATAATCCCTGCCAACATTTTTTTAAATTACATAGCTTTAGCTTTTATGGGTGGACATCTTTAGAAATTTCCAGACCTAGACATTCCCCACATATATTCCAATAGACGTTTTATCAGAGCATCTGATTAGACTGGAATGTGTGTCTCCCACCTGAATTATTCCACTGCAGCTTAGAGATGGTACCTTATTTTCCAAGCAGGGTACGTGTGTATGTCTTAATTTTGTAGATTCGGCCTGATAGCCATTGTAGTTCTCAGTCCTTGTTAAATATCTTTACACATATGCTGAGCACCACTTTTCCAGATTTAGTTAGGAATTTAACCACTACATCTTCAAAACTGAGTCCATCCCACTATATGCAAAACACCTAGCTCATACTAAGTATGCAGTACACATGTGTTAAAGTTAATCTTCAACCAATGACAGGTATTTTTCAATTACTAACCTAGCAACTTTTTATTCAGGATCTGAGACCTGGTTACAGTAGAATTTACCTCAGAGATTCCTATCTGAAAATATAAACCTAGCTATTTGATTGTATTCACCGAGGCTTAAGAATGCAGCTGAATAATTGTGAGTTAAATTTGTTCTGGCAGGCTAATGACCATTTCCAGTAAAGTGAATACAAGTCAGAAGTCATCTAGAAGAGCTATTGTCAGAATGCCATAAGATTACATAGGTGAAAAACTATTTTTAAGCAACTTCATGTAGTGCCAAACCATTTCAATGCAAACTAAAATTTTTTCTCATGTCTCTAGATCTCTCTATTTTATTCAAACATTGAAATAATTGTTAATATTTCCTTTTTATCAGAATGTTTGATTTTTTTTTAAACATAGGCCAAGCTCATTCACCTCAGTATTCATTTACCAAAATCAGAGGACATCATATGAGTTGCCTTTGCAGGTGATAAAGATCACTGAAGTCAAATTGATTTTTGCAGTAGTCTTTGTTCAACCCACCAATATGTGATTGAACACTGAAATGTGCACGTCATTGGTTGATCCTGCACAGGTCTTGTGAGAAGACTCAGTCCCTCGTTCTAAATAGATGGAATTAAAACAAATGTACAAGAGACAAAGCACCATAAAATAAATGTCAGAAGAGACAGGACAGATACGAATAGACATTGTCGAGAAGTATGATAGAAAAGTAGTCATAGACGAATGAAAGGATTTCCAAGCAACAGAACAGATTCAGATGAGGTAGGACGGAATAAACGCTATTGAAGCAATCTTCACTAAGGTAATTTTCTTTTTCTTTTGCAGAGCAAACTAGGAATTGTTTCCCTTTTACTGGGCACAGTACATGCATTGATTTTTGCCTGGAACAAATGGGTAGATATAAAGCAATTTGTATGGTATACACCTCCAACTTTTATGATAGCCGTTTTCCTTCCAATCGTTGTCCTGATATGTAAAGGCATACTATTCCTGCCGTGCTTGAGGAAGAAGATCCTGAAGATTAGACATGGTTGGGAAGATGTCACCAAAATTAAGAGAATTGAGATGTCTTCCCAGTTGTAGAATTTTTACACACGTTTTTGTTCAATATTGATATATTTTATCATAAATACTTCAAATGTGTATTTGTTAATAAAAAGACGTGTGTAGAATGTTTACACACGTTTTTGTTCAATATTGATATATTTTATCATAAATACTTCAAATGTGTATTTGTTAATAAAAAAACGTGTGTAGAATGTTTACACACGTTTTTGTTCAATATTGATATATTTTATCATAAATACTTCAAATGTGTATTTGTTAATAAAAAGACCACTTGAGGATCTTAACATATCTCTTTATGAGTAATGCTTTGAAATACTACATGTCTGTATTTTTGCATATCTGACTCAAAGCAAAATCAAATTTCTTAAATACTTTAGCATATTCTCTTACGTTGGTGAAGCAAAGCACAACAAAACAAGTACATCTGATTTGTCAGACTATATAAAAGTTCTTGAAATACTAACATTATGAACCTTAAAAATAATTTATTATCTAAATCCCACAAGTATATTCAGTGTTTGTTTATGCTTGTTGTTAAAGAACTTCCATTATTCTGTAACCAGTTTTTATTCCTGGAACACTTATCTCAAAAAACATTCAGACTGTGCCTACATAAGTAAAGCAACAGAGTAATATCAGATATACATATAGGCATAAAACTCAGGCTATCCAGAAGAAAAAGTAAATTAATAATTTCCACCTAAGTCATGGACAACTCAATTGGACTTACTTTAACACATTAGCAAAAGCATACCATAAGCCAGTTCCTGAAAGAACAAACTGTACACTGGGACTAACTCAACTAACTGTATACTTAGTGGTTTTCCATAATTAGCAGAAGTAATCACAAGCTCTGTCTTTTATACAGGTGAGCCATTTATTATGATTAAAGACAATAGAGCGAATGCTAATAGTACATCATAGGAAAAACAATGAGGACATTCATTGAGTATAGTCCAATTTTTCTATTTTTTGTTCTGTTATACAGGATAATTATGGCTAGGCGTGGTGGCTCATGCCTGAAATCCCACCACTCTGGGAGGTCAAAGCAGGTGGATTGCCTGAGTTTAGTGAGATTCTGTCCCTAAAAAATAGCCAGGCATTGTGATGGGTACCTGTAGTCCTAGCTATTTGGGAAGTTAAGACAAGAGGACCACTTGAGCCTAAGAGGTTGAGGTTGCTGTGAGCTAAGACGCCAAGGCACTCTACCAAGGGTGACCAAATGAGATTGTCTTAAAAAAAAAAAAAGGATAATTATTCATTATCACATGGAGGATAGGGTGCCTCCTTGAATATAAATTTGAACTTTATGCACTATTGGAATTAAAACACACAGTGGCATGTTTGCAGATAGTGAAGAAAGGCACTGAGGACAGCAACTCTCAACTAGAAACAGAGCAAGCAACAGTGCATTTGAGAAATAACCTACTGAAAGAGCAAAAGGATGTCCCACCATCACCAGCCAGCTCTGAGATGCAGCAGCCAAATACCAGTACTCTCATCTGTACTCTGATTGCCCACATCTTCGGTACTGAGAAGAAGTTGAGTTCCAACTTACTGATTGCATAATATCATAGAGGCTGCTGCTTGGAAACAGTTCCAACCTGAAGTGACAACTCACTGAAGCTTTCAGGAACAACAGCTGTGTTCTAGCTTGATGGTTGGAGCCCTGTCTATCAGACATGGTAAAAAGCAACAACCGGACTATTCTGGAACAGAACATACATATCCCTTTGGGAATTCCCAGTGATAGGAGAAAAGTAGTCTACAAGGGCCTGAGAAGCAAGGCACAAAACATCTAGATTCAATTTGTTCTTATAGACTGGTAAAAACTAAACTATTCATTCTTTGTAGCTTTTCTGTATACTATTTTACAATGGCTGAATAGTAGTATAATAAGCAAAAGAAAACAATAAAAGTTGACTTAAAAAAGAACAAATATTATGTTCTAGCATATGGATTTCCTTGGATTTCCTTATACTTACTTCTCCAATGTCTGTGGACCACATCCTATATACCAGGCCAGTGATAGGCTATAGCAAGACTGAAATGACCTAGCCCCTTCTCACAGGGTCAGAGGGAAGACAAATTTTAGTAAAGCAAGGAAATCTAAGTTTAGTGGTATCAAAGAAAAAAGAAATGAGTTGTTCTGTCTAGAAGGGCAAAATCAGGAAAATGGGAGGTAGATCCAGAAAAAAGGAACTATTTGAGCTGGGCACTAAGGTATAAGTAGGAGTTCTTCAGATAGAATTGGAGGGTAAGCTGTAATAGGATGTGCTGGAAGATCTAGTTCAGAGTAGCCAGAACAGAGTATGTAAAGGAAATACTAGTTGAGGTACAGTATATACTAGTTGAGGTATAGGTATATCAGTATATACAGATGAGCTAGGTTATCAAGGTCATTGCATGACATGAAACTACGTTTGGACTTTGCCCTTTTGGAAGTGGAGAAGATTTGCATTTTAGGAAGACCTGTTTGTAGGAAGTGGATTTGGTGATGAGGGGCAAAGGGTGAAGGCACGTTGGAAAACTATAAAAATATTTAAGGAAATAACTGCAGCATCCCAGGACAAAGACAATGAATTCCCAAATGAAGGTCATTACAGAGGGGATGGACAAAAGACAAGAGCTAATGACATATGATAGGAAGATAGAAGTTCCAGGAATTAATGAACAATAGAATATGAGTGAGAGACAGGCAGGCATTTGGGATAGAACTTCTAGAATTCTTTTAGCTTGGATGACTTAAAGAGTGATGCCCTTAAATGGAATAGATAATTCTACAGAAAGAGCAGATATTTTAACAAAACAAAAACAGAGTTTGTGTTGTGTACATTGTATGCTGCATACTAAAATCTCAGTTGCTAAGTGATGTAGCATGGGTTTTTTTAGTTCCAGGGTACACAAATATAACTATGAAAGTCACACAGCTTGGGCAATGGGAAGGAAAAGGAAGATACTTCCATGCTCCTTTGAAAAGGTGATTTGTTAATAAAACTTCTGACATAGACGTTAACAGTCATAGATAACAGTCACTCAGGGTCTTCTGGA
The DNA here is from genome assembly GCA_963574575.1 of Galagoides demidoff. Lineage (NCBI taxonomy): Eukaryota > Metazoa > Chordata > Mammalia > Primates > Galagidae > Galagoides > Galagoides demidoff. The sequence goes on along the minus strand of CAUYQV010024033.1, from coordinate 9,202 downwards.
AAAGAAGGAATAGCACCTGACCCTGAGCCCAGTGCCTGCCTTTTCCAAGCACAAAGCTCTTTCCTCTTCAAAATGAGTTTACCTAGGGTTTATTTTCTTTAAGCAACTACTCAATAGGGATCTTACAATCTTCTGTTTTAAAGATCTGTTAAAATGTTTCTTTACTATTTCAATAATTAGCTACATTTAATGTTTTGTGATAATAAAAAAGAAATTTATGATTCTGATGTGATTTTTCAGTTCTTTGGTCTGAATTTCCTATAAGAAATTATGGCCTTTGAAGGGTGAAATCTGTAAAATTAGGCATGAAAATTATAACACAAATATAAGATTTTTATTTGTAACACTAACTCCAGAATTTTCTTTGAAGAAAATGAAGAAGATGCAGTAGCTCCTTTTTTTCTAAAACTGCTATCTTCAAAATAAAACTTTTAGAAATCTTCCAGTGTGGATTTAATGTTAAGTTTTACTCAATTAATTAGAAGTTCTATTTCTTCATGCCAATTTTTTCCAGGTGTTTACAAGAGCCCCTGATAAAGCAAATTATTTGATATTTTATTTGTTGAAAATTGTCCTGTGCTTTAATAAAGTAGTAAATCACTGACTTGTGACCATTACATATGACCTGAGGCTAAAGTCTGGTACCTTCCTCTTCTCAGCTAATTGTACTGCTTCAGCTAATTAGGGGGCCTCGCATTCATTGCTTGCATGTTACATTCCCAGAATTATTAATGTGTCCCCATTTTAACAGTGCCAAGAACAAGCTGCCAGTTCCTGCAGCTATAAAATTATTGAACTGGAAGAGACTGATGAGGTCACCTGAACTCTCTAATCCCTTGCCCAGAGGCATGACCTCACTGAACTGAGGCCTCTCTCAGAAGAATGTTTGTATTTCTGAACAAATTGAAGACACAGAAGAGAGGAAAGGAATGTAGTGCCAAAAATGAAATGGTAAGGAATTTGTTGACCTTCTCAAACCCCCTCTTGCACCTCAGCTGCACCAGGGAGTCTCTGACTAGACAAGGTCTTCTTCTCAGAGTCACAGAATTAGGATGCTAAGCTGGGGGTCTTGATGAGCACACCATAGTGATTGACATATGCCTAAGCACAGGACCCCGGGAAATGACTCCAAACTCTCACCTGGTAACTGGAAGCTGTACTGTCACAAAAGATAAATATTGCTGGATTTACACAGCGGAGTTAAACAGTGTATAAGCTGGAAAGTGGGTATTATTTATATTAGGTAAAATAATCCATTTAAATGTACAATTCCAAGAGATTTGTACAAATGTATAGACCTGTTAAACAACCATAGTAAAAATAAACAGCATTTTCATCACTGAACAGACTCTCTTGTGCCTTTTTGTAGTCAGCCTCCATGCCCATTTCCACAGGCCTAGGCAACTACAGAGTTTTGCCTATAGCTTTCTTTGCTCTATCTAGAATTTTATATAAAGGGAATCACATAATCCATGATCTTTCGTATCTGGCTTTCTTTGTCCAACATACTGGTATATTTTGTTGTAATTTTCTTTTTATTTTAGATTGATATGAGTGTACAAATGATTAGGTTACATTGTTTATATTTGTTAGGTAAAGTCCAAGTTGTAGTTGAGCCCCTCACCCAGAGGGTGAGCCATATACCCTTATATTGTGGCCATTAGGTAAGAGCTTACCAAACTCCCACCCTTCTACCCCCTTCCTCCTTCTTTTTGCCCCTTCCTCCCCCCCACTTAAGTTTAGTTGTGTTTTTCTCTCATGTGGGTATATAGTTCATCTACTAGTTTCAATTCGCACTGACTGCGTTGGATACTTGCTTTTCCATTCTTTGATACTTTACCAAGGAGAATGTTCTTCATCTCCATCCAGGTTAATACAAAAGATGTAAAGTTTCTGTCTTTTTATGGCTGAATAGTATTCCATGGTATACATATACCACAATTTACTAATCCATTCCTGGGGAGATGGGCACTTGGGTTGGTTGCACATCTTGGCAATTGTGAATTGAGCTGCAATAAACATTTCTAGTGCAAACTGTCCTTATGGTAAAATGATTTTTTTTACTTCTGGGTAGATATCTATTAATGGGATTGAAGACCTTGAAAAAAGTAGTACTTTATTTAATATGGAATCTGTTTTGGTTTTGTTTTGTGTTTTTTTTTTTTTAAGGCAGGGTCTCACTCTGTTGCCCAGGCTGGAGGACAGTGGCAGGATCACTGCAACCTTAAGCTGCTGGGCTCAAGTGATCCTCCTGCTTCAGCCTTCTCTGTAGCTGGGACTATAAGTGTACACCACCAGGCCCAGCTTGCTTGATTGCTTCTTTCCTTCCTTCCTTCCTTCCATTGCTGTTTTATATTTTAATTCTTTTAACATATTCAAACCCAACATAATTTATAATTATTGTGTTATAAAGTCAATATCCATTTAGACTTAGACTTATTTTGGTTGCCTTTTATTCTTTCCTTCATCTCCAAGCTTCATTTACCACAACCGTTGCTTTTCCACCTTCTGGTTAAGATCAAGTGTTATCTTCCCACTACTTGAGAAAAAAAAAAAAAAAAACTCTAGGGTTCCTTTTAATGCATAGTCTATGCCTGCTCAGAAAAAAGAACTTCATAAGCGTTTGGCCTGAAATGTCTTTATTTCATCTTCATTATTGAAGGATACATTTTTAGATGTTCAGAAATCCAGGTTGGCAGTAATTTTCCTTTAGAACTTTGCAGAACCAGTGTTTCCAATGAAGAAAACAAAATCTCATTCTAACTATTTCTTCATGAGATCCCTAGAGCTACCTTATATTTTTTTCTTTTTATCTTAGTTTTCAGGGGGTTTTTTTGTTGTTGTTATAATGAGGTTGTGTGGTTTTCCTTTAGTTGTCTTAGTTGTCTTGAATCTGTTTTTTGATATTCATCATCAGATGTGAAAAACTCTTCAGCTATTATCTTTTCAAATACTGCTTATGTCCCATTTCCTGCCTTCTTCCAGGGCTCCAATTAGGCATACTAGATATACTCACTAGATCTCCTATTTTATAACCCACTCTGTTTATTTTCCATTAGTTTCTTCTCTAGACTTCATTCATTCAGGGTAATCCTACCTATCTCCTCTAATTCTCTCTTTAACTGTGTCTAATCAATTATAAAATCCATCCACTGAGTTTTTAATTTTAGTTATCAAGTAAATTCAGTTTTAGAATTTTAATTTTGCTAGATTTCATGGCTTCCAACTTTCTGTCAAATTTCCTAATCTTGTCCTTAATCTCCTTCAGTAGAGCAAGGATCTTAAGGTAAATCCATTATCTAAAAGTCCCTACTGTCAGAATCCCCCCTACCCTTGGTTTTCACTCATGTCATTTTTATCTCCAAATATGACCTGGTTATTTTTATTGGGTGCTGGATACTACATATTAAGAAATTATATAAATAATTTGAGGACTGGGATGATATCATCTTACTGCAGAGAGAATTCATGTGTTCTTCCAACAGGCAGGCAGGGCACCAGCTACGTGGGAATCTCTGAATCCAATGTTAAGGATAGTGTTTATTTAAAAGTGAGCTTAAGTCCCAGCCAGACTTGAACTATTTCTGGTTCATATTTATATAGTATTCACAGAATTAATTCTCTAAGATTCTAGCCCAGTGTTTGGTGGAGAGTGATTACCTAGTCCTTACCCTTGTCATACTCCGGATTTTGTATTAGTATCTTGAGGCTGTTCAAGTCTTTCAATTTCTCTATTACCTCTTCTAGAATCTTCTAATAAAAAAGTAGACCACAGAGCAGGGTTTCCCTCTCTCAGTTTCCTTTTTCTTCCATAATCCATTATTTTTCACCATTTTCTTAAGCATGCAATATTTTTAGGCATGGAGTTTTTATAACTGTTCTTGCTTTTCTATTTGTCCTCAAGGCTGGTACATAAAACATAGGCAAGAATGACCAGAAGCAGAAATCCCTGGAGCAAATTGGCCATGTTCATTGTCTCCATGTCCTTTTCTTCCAGTTTCTGTCTTCTGTTCTGAACAGCTTTATCCCTTGCTGTTCCACTACACCGCTCTCATCAAGATCCCTAAGTGATCAAAGCGCAGGCCTCACCTTACTTGTTAACCCAGTAACAGTTGACAAGTTTTACATTTCTATTTCTTGAACATTTTATTTACTTGACTTCTGGTAAACCACACCTTCTACATGATTCTTCTGTTCCCTTTCCTGGCTCCTCTTCCCTTTCCTACCACCTCAATATTAGTAAGGGTAGTTACTCCTTGACCTCCTTCTCTTCTCTACATCTGTTCCTAGATAATCTCCTTTAGTCTCATGTCTTTAAATATAAAATATCAAAATTATGTTGATGAGTACCAAATTTATATCCCTAGCCTTTTACCTGAGTTCTCACCTATTACATCTAACTGCCTTTCAACCACTTCTCTTGAATACCGAATAAGCATCTCAAACATAAAATTCTTAAGTTAAAATCTTAATTTCCTTTACAATCCTCTCCCAGTTAAAGATAACACTCAGGAGTTATCTTCAATCCTGCTCTTTACACCCACATCCAATTTACCAGCAAATTCTACTGGCTCAGCTATGAAAATATGTTTTGCATCCAACTGTTTCATGTCACTAAAACCATTTTGTTCCAAGGCACTGTATCCTCTCCTAGAATCTTGCAATAAATTCCCTAAACAGTCTCCCTGTTCTCACTCTTTTCCTCACCCCCTACCACCACCACTCCAGCAGACTATTTTCCACCCAACATTCAGTGTGATTTGTCAAAAATGAAAATGCTGTCATTTCACTCCTTTGCACAAAACCCTCCAATGTCTTTATATAAAATTTAAAATAAAAGCCAAACTCTTGGCTGAGGCATGCTGGCTCATGCCTATAATCCCAATGCTTTGAGAAGCCAAGACAGGAGGATAGCTTGAGGTCAGAAGTTTGCCTGGACAACGTACTAAAAAACCTTTTTTTTTTTTTTTAATTGGTTAGGCATGGTGGCAAACACTTGTGAGCCTAGCTGAGGTTGGAGGATCACTTGAGTACAGGAATTTAAGACTACAATGAGCTATGATCATACCACTGCATACCAGCCTGGTCTATAGAGCAAGACTCTATCTCTAGAAAGAAAAGAAAAAAACTAAAAGTCTGCCACAATCTACAAATCTCCCAAACATCTGGATCCTACCCACTTTTCCACACTCATCTACCACTCTTTGCCCGACTCAAACCACTCTCAATCTACTGGTCTTCTCACTTTTCCTCAAACAAGCTCATTCCTCTCACTATTTCCTCTGTGTGGAATGTTCTACCTATGCCTTAATTTTCACATGATTAGCTCATTTTCATCATTTACCTCCAGGTTGAGAGTCACTTCTTCAGAATGACCTCTTCTGACTACCATATCTAAAATGGCTCTTTTCCTATACATTTCTGTGTCTTTTATCTTACCTTTATTTTTATAGCTATTAATATTCTCCAATGTTAGACTTTTTATGGGTGTATTTGTGTTTTTCTGCTTACCTTGTTCTCCACTTGTAAGAATAGAGACTTGGTCTTGTTCATGGCAGTATTCTCAAGACCTAGAAAACAGCCCGACACATAGGAGAAGTTCAATAAATACTTAGACTTCAATAAATACTTCATTAAATTAATGAACTTATCCATTAAGTTCAATAAATACTTCACTTATCCAAATAATTGGATAAATGAATAAATAAATGGATGAATGAATAAGAAACATGGCTTTTTTTTAAATAAATGGCTTCTTGTTCTGTTGCCCAGGCTGGGTTCAAACTTCTGGGCTCAAGCAATCCTTCTGCCTTAGCCGCTGAGTAGCTAGGACTATAGTGTACTATAGTAATGCCACAGTGCCTAGTACCTGGTTTTATTGACAATAAACAGTAGAGATAGTGCTATTTGGGGGGGAAAAATGACTTCAGTGGTTCTCAAAGTGTGGTCCACAGACAAGCAATATCAGTATCACCTGGAAGCTTCTTAGAAATGCAAATTTTGGAACCCCCACACCAGGTCTACTAAGTCAGAAACTGGACATGACAGATCAGTCTGTTTTATCATGCCCTTCCAAAGAGCCTAATCATGATAAGTTTGAGAATCACTATTTTGGGAATAGGCCAAACCTAGTCCACTGCCTGTTTTGCCAACAATATTTTATACGAACACAGACACTCCTCTTCATTTACTTCTTATCCGTGGCTCCTTTTGCACTACAACAGCAGTGCTGAGTAGTTGCAACACAGACATTATAGCCCACAAAGCCTATGATGTTTACCGTCTGGCCCTCTGTAGAACAAGTTTGATGATCCCTGGTCTAGGTCAACACCTTACACTATGTAATTCTGGCAGAGTAAACACATACATCTATCTCCTTTACCACCTTAATCCCACTAAAATTAAAGAAAAGTTATGGTTAAAGAAAGCTACAGAACAGACTGAAAAATAGAAAAGGATAGCATCAGTAGACCAGGTAATTTGTGGAATTTCTGAGATATAAAAAGCATTTGGAGGGAGGGGAAGTACAGAAGGGATCAGGTTAACAGAGAAAAAAGTAGAAACTATACCATAAGATCTAACTAGTGGCTACTGCAAAAGGAAGTAATGGTTCCCAAGAAAACCCCCAGTGAGTTTTATTTTCCAAGCTAACCAAACTAGATTAGCCCTGGAGAAATCATTGGGTGAATCATTAAAAGACTGAAGTCAGAAAATCTGGCCAGTGACCCTTTTACCCAAAGACCTGAGCTGCTGGCTACAAACCTCATTTATAAACAAAGCTAAAAGGCTCCTGGGGAACAAAGGGGAAAGCTTCTGGCTTCAGTGCTGGGGCCTGAGAAGAGGAGTCCAGCAATATTTCCACCATGGCAAGCAGAGGCACAGAAAGAAAAGGGCAGTCTGACTGGAGCATTTGCCACCAGGATAAGAGGTCCTGGTCTGTGATTTCTGCAATAGGAGACTCCCAGAGTATACTGCTCCTGGGATTTAAGAAGCAGGACAATATACAAAGTAAGGATCAGAGGCCCACCTTTAACCCTGTGGAAAAGCTACTTTCTCACTGTCATGGGTTAAATTGTGTCCCAAAAAAAGATATGGTAAGGTCCTAAGCCCCGGTATCTCTGAATGTGGCCTTATTTGGAAATAGATCATTGCAATAGATGTAGTGAGTTAAGATAAGGTTATAGCCAAATGTGATAGTCTCTTAATCCAATATGATTGGTGCCCCTATGAGAAGAGGAGAGGGAAACACTGTATGAAGACACAGACACACACAGGCACAGAGGGAAGATGATCATATGAAGATAGACACAGAGATTAGATTCATACTGCTATAAGCCAAAGAGCCACCTAGTACTCCCAGAAGCCAGAAAAAACAAAAAAAGGATCCTCCCCTAGAGGTTTCAGAGGTTGCACAGTCTGAGCTTTCAGCCTCCAGTACTACAAAAGACTAAATTTCTATTACCCATCCAGTTTGTGGTTTGTGAGGGCAATCGTAGGAAACCAATACGCATCCCTCTGGGCCACACGTTCTAGTCCTCTCCCTCTGGGCCACACATTCTAGTCCTCTCCCTCTGGGCCACACGTTCTAGTGCCCTGCTTTTACCACCAAAAATGGAACCTGAATGAACACATGAGTAAGCGGGAATTCTCCCTTGGACAGGGAAATACATCCTCATCAACACTAAGGACAGACAATCAAATTGTCACCAAATACTTGAGGAAAATTAACACCATTAAAAAGGATCATCTGATTCAAATAAGAAAACAACTAAAACCTAGAGAAAAATGAATGGAGGCAACAGAATAAGACTTTAAAATAAGCATAAACTAATTTAGTGGGAGAGATATGATAATTAGCAAAAATATGACTGCTAAGATAAAGAGAAACAATTGGAAATCTTGAGAATTAAAACTATTCTGACCAAATATTTTAAAAACTATGCTGTATAGCACACTACAGTTCATTGAGGTAAGAATAAAAGCATTCACAGAAAAGAACAAACTATCTTTTTGACAATCACACATACATGCACATTTAAGAATATATATCAAAAATCTTAAATAGAAATAATGGTGGGTGGGTGGCACCTGTGGCTCAAAGGAGTAGGGCACTGGCCCCAAGGAGTAGGGTGCTGGCCCCATATGCTGGAGGTGGCAGGTTCAAACCCAGCCCCAGCCAAAAACTGCAAAAAAAAAAAAAAAAAAAGCTATGTAAGATGAGGATGAGGAAGGTTAGAAAGGAAAGCAGGATTCACACTTGTACAACTTGGTGAGTTTCAGGCCACCAGAGATAAGGAGAAAAATCCCAAAAACGTCCATAGAGAAAAAAAACAGATAATTTATTTGGAAAGAGGAATCTAGATTCAGAATAACAGAAGAGAGAAAGTGAGTAGCTGGGTACTAAAATTTGGATCTAGAATAAAGCTGAGTAGTAAATGGTATTACTAGAAGGGATATAATTAATAATGAGCTAAAGATACTAAACTTATCACTTCCTCATAAAGCCTCATGTTCTTAAAGGAATGAGATGATTATAATTCTGGTCCCAGCTATAAATGGACTGATGCCAATACATCATCGTTCAACTGTTCATCTAAAATTCATCTAACATTTGTCTCTCATAAATGGACATTCTAATGCCTATCCATCTATAACCTAATACAATTTCTGTAAATTCTGAGTACCAACATTTCAAATTATGAATCCCCATAGAGTCTCATTTTATAGAAGACACTGAGATCAAGGCAAGGAGACATTCCCAGAGTCACTCACCTCTAGGTGACAGAACAAGTCAGGGGACCCCGAGCTCCTGACTTGATAGCTAGTGTTGAAGCCACCCTACCATGAGAAGAGCTCAGCACTAATCATTTTAGACTCTTGTGTTTTCGTGCCTCTTTAATGAAGGATGTGTCTTTGTGGCCTTAAAATAAAGTGACCAGACCGGCCAAAAGCGGGACAGTCCTGATTTTTAACAATTTGTCCCACATCCTGTGGCATTTTTAAAAAGTCCCGATTTTTGGAAAGAATGCACGACAAGCTAGGGAACGGAGAGAGAACGGGGAGGGAATATACAGTTTTCAGCTGCCATGTGGCTATTTCACCAGGATATGAGTTTTATATTATTTTTGTTAATTTTATAATGTTAAACTTTAATAATAACAAATAATTGTTGAGAACTGATTATCAAGAACTGCTTATCAAA
>CAUYQV010024032.1:0-73295 GCA_963574575.1 Galagoides demidoff | reverse complement strand
ACAGGCGCCCGCCACAACGCCCGGCCGTTTTTTGGTTGCAGCCATCATTGTTGTTTGGCGGGCCCGGGCTGGGGATTCGAACCCGCCACCTTAGGTGTATGTGGCTGGCGCCTTAGCCGATTGAGCCACAGGCGCTGAGCCTACCTGACATTTGTTATCTGATTACTGTAGCTATTGGATTTGGAAAGCCTGGACATTCATGGACCAGCTCCTCCTAAAGCCCAGCCCTTCAGCACCAAGTCCCTCTGGAGAAGCAGGACATGGGCCAGGTCCAGGCTGACTTGAAATGAGGGGCTTTGCTCCTCAGATTAGGAGTGGATCAGGGGTGTGCCTTCAGGGCAGGTCACTTTGGATGAGCTTCCCTCCCAGAGCCTAGAACAGTGGATCTCACTCAGCCTGTATGGAGTTCATGGGGAAATATGCTCTCACTCCAGCCTGGGGCACCCACTTAGACAGTTTGGGCATGGCCTTGCACAGGGATTCTCCAGAACTCCCTTTATACTTCCAATGCTCAGAAAAAGTTGAAGCACTGGCTCAGCGCCTGTGGCTCAATCGGCTAAGGCGCCAGCCACATACACCTAAGGTGGTGGGTTCGAATCCCCAGCCCGGGCCCACCAAACAACAATGATGGCTGCAACCAAAAAAATGGCTGGGCGTTGTGGCGGGCACCTGTGGTCCCAGCTACTTGGGAGGCAGAGGCAGGAGACTCGCTTAAGCCTAAGAGTTGGAGGTTGCTGTGAGCTGTGATGCCATGGCACTCTACCCAGGGGGATAGCTTAAGGCTCCGTCTCAAAAAAAAAAAAAAAAAAGTTGAAGCACTATCCTGAAGTTCTCAAGATCCCACATGCCCTGAGGGTCCCTGTTTCCTCTGCTCACAGAGTGTCTCCCACCTGCTAGGCCTTGGGTCACAGTGCAGTCATATAAGGCTTGGAGCTCAGCTGGACCCTTCACTGGTGACCCAGAGGCACATTATGGACCCTCTTGTAGCCTCATTTCCTCAGTTGTGAAGTGGAAATAACCACTTTATAGAATTGTAGTGAGGAACTAGCCAGGTCGAGAGGGTTAGCCCTTGTGCAATGACAAATGAGTCTGTGTGCAATCAGATTGCTCTCAAATAGGTGGTATGTGCACATGGCACACAAGGAAGAATATCTACAGGGAGCCACAGCCTCCCTCCAGCTGCCTGCGTGTGTGTGTGTGCGCGCGCGCGCGCGTGCGCGCAGTATGATCAAAGTGCCTACAGGGAGACACAGCCTCCCTCAGCCCCTGTGTATGTGTGTGTGTGTGTGAGCTCAGTGTGATCAAAGTGCCTACAGGGAGCCACAGCCTCCCTCTAGCCCCGTGTGTGTGCAGGTGTGATCAAAGTGCCTACAGGGAGTCAGCGCCCTCCAGCCACCTGTGTGTGTGTATGTGTGCGCAGGTGTGATCAGTGTCTACAGGGAGACACAGCCTCCCTCCAGCCCCCTGCATGTGTGCACACACATAGGTGTGATCAAAGTGTTGCATGCACTGTTCTGCACTGTGTCATCTAAGCATCTTGGAGAATCTGCCAAAATGAAAGAGCTCCTTTATATTTGTTATGGCTATAAAATACCTCATTTCATGGATGAGCCAAAATTATTATTTAGCCACTCCCAACTGATGAACAATTAACTTTTCCCCAACCTTTTGCTCTTTCAGTGTTGCACTGAGTATGTAGGTACGAGTATGACCTATGGAGTGAAGTCCTGAAAGTGGGGCTGTGCACTGGCACTTTTATTATGCACGGGCACCCCACAGAGCTTCACTTCCATGCGCTGGTCAGGCCAGTGTCAGAGCCTCCTCACCTTGGCCAGCCTGGTGTACCTAAGGTGTGAGTTTAATCTCTCAGCATGTGTTTTACAACCATTTGTATTTCCTACTTTGTGAACTATTTGTTCTTATATTTTGCCCTTACTCATTTTTCTATTTGGTTTTTTTGTCTCACACTCTCTGCATATGTTTCTTTTAAAAAATTGTTAATTTGTAGGAGCTTTTTATAGGTAGAGATTACCCCTATGTCGGCAAAAATGAGTTGCAAATATTTTTACCAGTTCATTATTTATCTTGCCATTTTGTCTTTGGTGCTTTTGCCATTCAGAATCCTAGATTTCTTTTCTTTTCTTTTCTTTTCTTTTTTTTTTTTTTTGAGACAGGGTCCTACTATATCACCCAGGGCGGTCTGCCTCACCCTCCCAAGTAGTGCATGCCACCACACCCAGTTTAAGTTTTTTTATGTAGTAGAGTTTATCAATCTTTTCCTCTTGTTGTACTTGGGAAAGACTTCTCCACTCTGAGATTATTTATTTAAAATAACCGTATTTTCTTGTAGCACGTTTATGGTTTTATTTTTTACATCTGAATCTTTACTCCATCAGGAATTTATTTTTACTTATGGCTTGAGGTAAGGGTGAGCCTGGTTTTTCTACAGATCAGGTAGTCATTATTATAAATATCACTTACCCCACTGAATCATACCATTACTCCATCCTCCTTTATGATAAACACCAAGTGTCGACACGAACAAGTTGATGTTGCACTGGTGTGGTTTGTGATCCCTGGCCTTTTACTAGTGAACAGTCGGTACTCAGTGCTGTGCTTGGACTCCAGGCTGCTCTCCGGCCAGTAAGCGCCTCTCACTCCACATGGCTCCACATCTGTTTACCACCGGCTGCCACTTGCTCTGTATGGGTTCAACTGACTTCCTCAAAGGCTGGAACTGTCTTTCCTTTCCAGTGTCTCTCCCAACCTGTGCCTGTTTTAAGCCTTTTGTAGAAAGTTCTGTTAATCTAGTCTCCACTGTGTGCCAGGTACATCCTGTACCTGGCCTCTAAGCCCCAGGACTTGGTGAGGGTACAGATTCTTCTCCCCACTTACAGTGATGAAACCAAAGTAGAGAATACTGTGCCTCTCTCCAGGTCACACTGCTATTGAGTGACCCAGACAGGATTCAAATCCAGGTCCACCTGACTCTGAAGTTGTAGGGCAAGTGAAATTTCTCCTTTACCCTATTAGGGCCTCCAAGTAAGACCAGGAATTGAACTGACGTAAGATAGACTAACAGGAGAAAAACACACAAACTTTGCTTAGTAATTTTTTTACTAATTTTTATTATATATGTAGGAGCACTCATAAGAAAAGTGAAGACACAAGGAAACAGGTAGGGCCAAAGGCTTATATACTAGGTTGGACAAAGAGTAGTAAGTTGTAAAAACAGGAAAAACCAAAGGGGCTGGGCTAGAGCAATTACTTGTGGAGTAGTGACTAGGAACCCAAGGGTTAGTTGAACAAATTTCTCTCGGTGCTGACTCCCCATCTCTGGTAATAAGAATCTCTCCTTTCTTCCTAGCACAGGAAGGGCACCTTCTACATGGCAGTTTCATCTTCCGCGCTCAGGAAGAAAAGGGGAGGTCAGAGTGGCCTCTTTGCATCTGCTGTTTTTAAGTGTCTTTAACTCAAAATAATCAACGTTCCACAGCAGCATATGTTGGGACTCCTTCCACCCTGCCCAGTAGCCTCTAATAAAAACTGGAGCTAACAGGGAGGGACTGAGTACTTACGAATGCTCTAAGAGCTGCATATGTCCTCTCATCTGTGTCAAAGTATGGGCCATTACCATTCCCACTTTACAGACAAGGAGACATAGGCAAGGAGAGGGTAGGTGGCGTCTACAAACTCAGAGAGCTGGCAGATGGCAAAACTGAGACTTGGCAACTCCAGAGTTCAAGTTCTTACCCATATAACTTAATTGCCTTCTGCCATCAACTATCAATAACTACACTTAGTAGGTGATTCCTAAGCCACAGACTTTTGTTTCCAGAGTTTAAGTACCATTCGAGAAGAGTCTGAGGTGCCCAGCATCGAGAAGAAGATCACGGAGTGCAGCGAGGACATCACGGAGCTGTTCAACGTGCTCATGACGCTGGAGATGCAGCTGGTGGAGCAGCTGGAGGTGAGGTGGGGCCTGGGGCAGCTGAAGGCCAGGCAGGGCCTGGGACGTAGGTGCAAACGGCAGCAAACGGGGCCTTCATGGTGCTCCTCTGTTGGACAGGTTCTGAGCCTTGCAGCATGTCAGGCTGAAGCTTTCTTGCTCATCAGCCCTCGCTGTTTTTAATACATTTTAGATCATTCAGAAATGATCCTTGTGGAGAATGAGAGGTAAGCTCATCACTCTGGAATGTTTGCCCCACCCAGGAAGAGAGCAGAGCCTCAGCAAAGAAGTTTTTGATTAGGCCCAAGGAACTGTTTGGGTCTTAGGAAGAAAAAGTGGACTCTCTCTTGGGGACCAAACAAAGGCTCCCCCGCATTGCAGCCTGTAGTTGCCACCTCCTAGGCGATGCAAGGAGCCTGCAGCTGAGCACTAAGTGGTGGGAATGAAAAGTGCTGCTGTAGCAGATTCATTAGGGACCAGAGTGACTGTGTGTCTACAGGCTCAGACGCTGAGATTCTGAAGTGGTGTGATGAATTGAAGCTCATCAGCTGCAGCTGTGGCTGGGCCAAGAGATAGCAACTAATCAATTCCTCACACGTCAAGTGACACCTCAGACATGAGATAGATTTCCCTGTCACATCACATGGCAGATACTGTCCCCGTGGAGAATGTGCAAGTGCTGCAGAAGCAGCAGCACCAGGGGAGAGCATGGCAGCGGGAGATTGCTTTTCAGCATCCAGACATTTCCTGGAACCCACCTCATGCACTGTCCTACTTGTATCACCTGCGCCCAAATGCTGCAAGGGCAGTCATGCTTTTCAATTACTCAATTTTTTTTTCACCATAACAACACTTACATACATTTGAAATCTGCACTGCATGCTCAGCCTGCAGACAGCCCTCAGGCTCCTGAAGATCCCCTGCGCAGCATTCCCCCCCCTCCCCCACCAGCCTTGCAGCCCCTGGGTCTACAGCAGATGGAGGGGGGACGCTCCCAGAGTAGCAGGCCTCACAATCATATCTTCCATTGTTCCCTAATCAACACTCAGTCCCATTTAGGCCTTAGGTGCCTTGCTAAACCACAGGAAACAGCAACTAATGGTGAGAGGCCTAGGGTAACAGCCAGCTCTTATGAAGGCCTTCTGTCTGCTAGGAGCCTGGCAAAGCATTTTTTATGAATTAACTTATCTAACCCCACCATCACTCTGTGAAATAGGTACTATGTAGGAAACCCATTGCACAAATGAAGAGGTTGAGGTCCAGGGAGGTAAGCTTTCCCACAGTTACACACAGTGGTGGAGTTGGGATACCAGCTAATCTGGTTCTTGACAAGTCACTCCACTGTTACCCTGGGAGGGATGGATGAATGCCATGGAGAAGCCCAAAGGAAGAGGGTTGGCTGGGTGTGTGCTGGGGAGGGGAAGTGAGGGAGTAAGACCAGGACAAATGTTCCTGGAAGAGGGGCCAGCATAGGCAAAGTCCGGTGAATACCTTAAACATTCAGACAGCAAGTGAGTAAATATGCTTGGACAGCAACAGAGCTCTGGAGAGAGAGTTCTCAACCATCTTCCCAGGGAGGTCAAGGTGGATGAAGGTCTGTGACTAGAGGAGCCCGCTAAGTTCTAAGGAGTGCCTTTTGCTCTGGAGCTGGGAGACTAAACATGCATATTAACTGTGTTATTATTTCCAGGAGGCTATAAACTTGTTTGAAAGGAACATTACGGACTTAGTAGGACTCTTTGTGGAGAATGTCCAAGGTCTATATCCTTTCCCTAATGACTTCCCCATGGGGAGGCACCACAAGGCCCCTAGGTGTGTCCTGCTCTCTAAAGGAGCCAGGGGAGAGGCAACTATATTTTGTTAAAAGCAGAGAAGAGCAAAGCTTCTTTAAAAACTAAGCAGAATACAAATAAATGGAGTCCCCTACTGGATGGCCACCTGCAGAGACCCCCTCCATGCCATTAGTAGCCTAAATACATTGGCAGAGATAGTAAAAAGGAGGCACTCTAGGGCTGTGCCTGTGGCTCAAAGGAGTAAGACGCTGGCCCCATATGTCAGAGGTGGTGGGTTCAAACCCAGCCCCGGCCAAAAGCTGCAAAAAAGAAAAAAAAAAGTAGGCATGCTATAATCGTACTTTTTTTTTTAAACCAGAAATAACTCGGCCCTGTTTGACTTACAAAAAGATGATATTTAAATTTATCCTAGGATCCAATTTAGTGGAAATCCCCACTTTCGAAATTAGGAAACTGTAAAACCACCAGTTTTTCGTCAAGAAAAAAGCTCACCTTCAAAGGATGCAGATTTGGCAACCTCTTACCATGTTCAAAAAGAATGTCCCAAGGAGTTCAGGGGGTTTCCCTTCCCTCAGAATAGTGATGGTCTTATTATGATGATCTGGATGCCCAGAGGAACTGCTATGTGGGTGGCCCCACTGTTTGCAGTGGAGTTCTGGCTTGTTCTTACATGGGTGAAATTCATGGGGGAGAGGATGCCCCAGAATGACCACCTGCCCCCGTGCTGCAGACATATGCACTCTGGGGATGAGGCAATGTCCATATGCAGATGCTGACAATTATTCACAATGAGCTGGTCAGGTTAAATGTTAGGGTTTGGAGCCATCATTTGGAGCATAACCAACCCTTCTGCCACCTGAACTCAGAGCCCTGTCACATGGGGGGCAAATTTCTGTGCCCCACTCTAGAAGCAACCGCCTGGTCCTGCTTTCCTGGGGCTCGAAGTCCAGCAGGGAGACAAATTATGGAGGTAACAAGTGGTACTGAAGGTACAGGTTGAACAACAATTAACCCCTGCAGGGAGGGCTGAGGTGTCAGAAGCCTTCCTCAGGGAAGGTCCACTAAGTGAGGAACTGAGGTGTGGTCATGTGTGGTCACCAGGCCTGGGCAATTGTGAGCCCTCAGTGAGAGGAAATTACCATGTCAAGTGTGGGGAGGGCATTCCAGGTAGAGGAGGCAGCCTGTGCAAAGGCCCCAAAGACTGGCCACAGAAGTCCAGTTCCGGGAGGAGGCCTTTAGGCCAAGTTAGGGAGGGTGAGGCTTCCCACAGCTTTACGCAAGGGAGTGATGGGCTCCCACTACATCTCCAAGCTTGTGGCAACTGCTGTGGGGAGCAAGGGTGAGAGTGCTGAGGGCAGCAGGCAGCCCGCTGCAGTGTCCAGTAGGGGAGGCCACAGGATGGAGAGAAGTGGATGATAAAGGAGCACTGAGGTGAGCCAGGCAGCAAAGGTCCATGACGACTGGGTGTAGAGGTGGGCATGGTGAACCTGGATGCCTTCGGGATTTAGAGCATGTGTGTGGACAGCTATGACCGTGATGATGCCACTGGGCACCTCAGAGTTCACCATCAGCCCTTAAAGTCTGTTCTCATGTAGCTGAAACAGCTCCTGGCCCTCAGAGTGCTTGTCAGACAGAGGCCTTAGCCCACCAGCTGGGGATGTGCTGGCCTGCTCCTCCTCTGGCCTTTGCTTAACTTGTGGCTGCACGATAGCTCAGTGCCGGGACCTAGAGAACCACCACCATGAAAAGCTCCTGGAGATCTCCATCAACACTCTGGAGAAGATTGTCAAGGGGGAACTAGACGAGGAACTTCCTGACGACGTGCGCGCGGTGAGCGGGGCAGGCAGGGTGTGGTGGGCAGACAGGGTGTGGTGGGCGGTGCTGGGTTGGGCCAGGTGGGGCTGGCGGTACTGGATGGTTTGGGCGAGGCAGACAGGCAGGCTCAGCCAGCACGACCTGGTGGGACACAAGGCTCGCACGTCCCTGACAGATGTGTCCAGGCCCACTGTGACTTCTGGCATTTTCTAAGAAAGACAGTTCCAAATAGGTCTGAGATACCCTCCAGGTCTTTTTAACTTTGGAGTCTCTATGGGGCACTGTTTCTGATCCAGCATGGCCACCCCAGTTTCCACCAGTATATCCAGTGATGAATGGTTGCAAAGTGGGTTTGCAAGTGCTAGCCTGGGGCACCTGGCACTATCCTTCAGGTCAGCACACTAGACGGATGTCCAGGTCTGCGGTGGGTCCAGTAACAGCACGTGCATGTTGCCAGGAAGGAGTGCAGGTGCAAAGGGCCCAGTCTGGACACTCTCAGCAGGGCTGGGTTTACGCTGCGTTCCTCCCACTGCCACTTTCTCAGCTCCTCTCTAGCCCCTGCTACCACCAAGGCCAGCCACTGCAGTCCTTCTCCTGGACCACCCACCTCTCCACCTCTATGCTGTTCTCATACAGGCTGTCCTCCACCTGGCAGCCAGAGGGATCCTTGGAAACCCAAACCACATGATTTCATGTTCACACAACACCCTCTAATGGCTTCTCACGACTCAAGTAATCTCTTCCCTGTAGTGCACCAGACCTCACACCTGGGCCTGCCCAGCTCTGCCGGCTCCTGATGCTCAGCACCAGCCTCTGAGTGTTCCCTGGGGTCCAGCTTGCTCCATCTGGCACATGTGCTCTTCCCTCAGGTCCCCATGTGCTTCACTTGTCCTTGTCATTCAGATCTCAGCTTAAATATCAGCAGCTCCTGGGAGAGGCCTTCCCTTATCACCTTCCTGAAAAACCATTGTCTATCACATACCCCATTTATCAGGTTAGAGTCTCATCACATATCAAAGTACCTGGCTTATGTTGATTTGCTCATGTGACTATTCACACTACATATAAGCTCATGAGGGAGACAGGAATGGCCCCCACCATGTACCTCCCCAGTGCCAGCAACAGTATACAGGGTACAGTAGGGACACCAGGAATTGTCTGTGGATGGAGTGTGAGAGTGTGCATCCACAAAGCCACTACTCGGTCAGCTACTTGGCTGTGTCCTACAGACACAGAGGACCAGCCATCCCTGACTCCCCTAGCCTCTGTCCTGAGGCCAAGACAGATACCCAACATAGCAGCATGGTGGCAGGGCCACTATGATGCAGCCTTTCCTCCCTGAGCTGGGGCTAACTGCCATTGACTAGATATAGGAAAATGCCACCTTTCCCAAGCTGAGAAAGGCTCCTCTGTGAAAGAGTCCACTCAGGAATTTCCCAGACAGATCATCTTGGTGGGTAGAGTCCCCTCATGACACAGCACCCAGGCCTGTGACACCCAGTGGACATAGGCCTGAAACATGCTGACTCCCTAATGACTGGGACACAGAAAAGGATGGGTCCCTGAGGCCCCGACAGAAAAGGATGGGTCCCTGAGGCCCCGGCAGAAAAGCAGGCTAGGATGGAGCTTTCAGTGGCCAGGCCACTCTCCTGCCTGAATAGCTCTGCCTGGTGCCATCTAACACCCATTGCTGTGACTCCAGGAACACTGAGCACCTGCTGACCAGGCTGGCTGGTGATGAGAGTTCCTCTCACTGAGGGCTCACCATTGCCCAGGCTTGGTGACCACACATGATCTCATTTACATCACCAAGAGACCCTGCAAAGATGACAACACTGGGTAAGACTGGGGCTAGATGTCTAGTAAGACTAGAGAAGTCAGGTAAGCTGCTGGCGATGCCAAAGCTTGCAGGGCCCACAGTCTGGATCAGACTCTACTGACAGATGCCGAGCCTGGGCCGCTGCTGCAGAGCCCATGTTGCTCCTCACTGTAGACTGATGGGGTGCGCATTCTGGGTATGCTCTCAGCCCTGGGCACTAGGCCATGGGGCTCTGCCTCTGAGCTAACAGGCTGGACTCGCTGGAAGGATTGGTGTTGCCTTCCCCCTTTAAGGCCTCACAGGGGACAGTCAGAAAAGCCCACTAAAGCCCCTTCCCTCTGTAAGCCCATTGGAGCCACTGTCCCTTTGGAAGTGTCCACGATTGCACACAATTGCAGCAAGATCACTAGGATTTTATACTCTTGCCTGTCTCTTTACTTTTAAGAAAAAAAAGGTGGGGGGAGGTCTATTGTTCTCAGGAGAAAATATGATCTTACCTTCAGAAGTAATACTAGCAAATAGCTGAGCTGACATTGACTAGGCCTGCCTGAGGCCCCTCTGAGAAGCACAGGATATAAATTTGCTCTTTTAATCTTCACATAAATGTGAAGGATGTACTGTTATGCTTCCCCTTTACAGATGAGAAAATGGAGGCACAGAGATTAAGGTAATCTGCCCAAGGTAAACTGCCACAGTTTATAAATGATAGGGTTGTGATTTGAATGCAGCCAGTTTGACTCAAAGCCCTTGACAAAAGGTCTACTGAGCCTTTAGCAAGACGAGAGTGTTCAGAAGAGGGGCATGCCATACTTAGGGCAAATCTGTCCCATGTCTACATTTTCAAGTCCTTCCAGCTTTGAGAGGAAATTCAGCACGCACATGCTGAGGAGAAAGCCCGTGGGCAGTGAGGGAGGAGGGCCTCTGAGTGGTGGTGGCAGCCACAGCTGCCTGTTTAGAAGGTGGCAGTGAGGTCACACATGCTGCCTGGAGTGGTGTCTAGCTGTGAGGGCACAGCAAGTGCTCTGGCCTAGACCATCAGGAGGACTTGCGAGTCCTGAGTCTGCTCCAGTGCCAGTAGCCTGACCTAGCCCCCAGTCTGTGGGCAGCTGTGATGAGATTCTAGCCAGCACCAGGGGCTCCCCTTGGCACAGGCGGAGTTGTTCTCGTGTCTGTGGCAGAGGGCACACAGATATTCCGCGGTGCCACGGTCCTGGGGAGGGACTTTCTCAAGTCACTTTGAAAGAGATGTATCTTCACAGCTTTGAGGACCTTAGAACAGGGTGTGATAACTCAGGAAGCCAGGAGGAAGCAGCTACTGCTTCTCATATGCTATATGCAGCCCCTGCCTCTACCCTGGTGCTTTCAACCTGCAAAAACTGGAGGGAGATCCAGAATGTTCTACCTATAAATTCTATTTACTTATTTTAAGAGAGAATATTGAAGGAGCAGCTACTCTAGGCTCTCTAAGTCCAGAAACAACTTGCAACTTCCACTTTAATTAATTTCTTTAAACTGGATTCCTTTTGTTTATATTTTACAAATGCCACCCAGTTTTCCTGAACCAATTCTAATCCTGTACATTTCTTTCTTTTTTACAAATTTTTTTTTTTTTTTAGAGACAGAGTCTTACTTTGTCGCCCTCAGTAGAGTGCCATGGCGTAACACAGCTCATAGCAACCTCCAGCTCTTGGGCTTAGGCTTAGGCTCTTGTCTCAGCCTCCTGAGTAGCTGGGACTATGGGCGCCCACCACAGTGCTCGGCTATTTTTTGTTGCAGTTTGGCCAGGGCCAGGTTTGAACCTGCCACCCTTGGTATATGGGGCCAGTGCCCTACCCACTGAGCCACAGGCGCAGCCCTGATCCTGTACATTTCTAAGCAGACTTCAGATTCTGTCATCCTTATCCTCCAAAACTATTTTCTGTATATTCAAACTCTGAGGGGGATGTTTTCTCTGCCTGGCTTAAGCTATCAGCCATGACCCATTTTTTAGAATGGTGTGATTTTAGCCATTTCTACAGTAACAGGGACACCCACACTCTCCTCAGCACAGGCTCACAGAAAGCTGGCTTTGCACATCTGTGAACTGTTCCAGAGCCTGCCCTGGGAGTGTGCATGCACAGGGAAAGCAGGGAAAGAATTTATTACTAATAACTTCTTGTTATGTCTTCCATGTGACTGTACTAATTGGTCCCCCAGACACCCTTTTCCCCACATGAGCTAACTTGGCTTTTCCCACATAGGATCCTGTGGAAAACCAGTGTCCCACAAGACATTAACAAGCATTACTCTGAGACGTCTGTGGACAAGTATGTTAGAAAATCAAGAGAGACAAGTTTAAAAGGTTTATTTTCCAAAGGACGTGGCAACACCTCCAGAATACTTTATGTGCCCTGTCAATCTTCAGGGGGTGCTGACTTTCCCAAATGTACGTGACCAAACAATATTTTTTTTCAGCAAATATATTAAGATCTCAAGATTCCACAGAATATATTTTGGAGACCACTAAGTTTACTACTAATAGAAAAGAAAAAAAAAAGTTTACATTCCACTTGCAGTCTTCTCTATAATACAGAGAATTCAGGCCCTTTGTTGTCCTTGAAAATTACAAAGTCCCGGCTTGGCCACCTGTGGCTCAATCGGCTAAGGCGCCAGCCAAGTACACCTAAGGTGGCGGGTTCAAATCCCCAGCCCGGGACCGCCAAACGACAATGATGGCTGCAACCAAAAAATGGCCGGGCGTTGTGGCGGGTGCCTGTGGTCCCAGCTGCTTGGGAGGCGGAGGCAGGAAACTCACTTGAGACCAGGAGTTGGAGGTTGCTATGAGCTGTGATGCCATGGCACTCTACCCAGGGGAATAGCTTGAGGCTCCATCTCAAAAAAAAAAAAAAAAAAAAAAGATCTGCTAAGGTCAACTGTCAGGAGACATCTGAGAAAGGCAGGGCTCCTGTTTCCTGCAAGAAGCTTTCCTGCAGAGGCCATTCCGGGCAGAGGTGCCTATCCATATAAATCTCAGCCTGGTCCTGGCCTCTGAGAAAGAGCTCAGGAGATGCATCTGGCGGCTTCTTTGTCATCTGTTACCTCAACCTTCCTACCAGAAAGAGGGAAGGTCTATGCTAATCTCTGTCTACACCAACTTTGGGGCTGCACTACCAGCCCTGTGTGCCCTTGTCCCTGGGCACTGAGGAAGGGGAGGCCCATCAGCTGCCTGCAGACATCTGCCTGCCCTGCAGCCTCAGCTCTGAGGGCCACCTGGTACTGGGCACTGGCTCCCCCCGCCAAGAAGCCCCAGCACCTGGCCTGAGGGAAATTGCCACAGGCAAGACTGAAGGCCCTGGGGGATGTAGGGGCTTTAGGCCGGCAGGTGCCTTGTGAGTGGGCTGGTCCAGGGTGCTGGTTTTCTCTGAGATAAAGAATCGTTTCTGTGAGCAGCCTCCACGCTCAGCCTGTCCACACCTGGCACTGAGCTGACTTTGCTCTTCAGCCTCTCAGCCCCTCGAGGAGGAGGAGGAGGAGGAGGAAGGCCCTTTCTGACGGGATGCTCTTCCCCAGCCCCAGCTGTATGTCTGTGGCTGTCACTGTTGCTTTGCTCATTTCTCCTGGCCTTGTTGCCAACCTGCACCTGCAGGGTCACAGTGCACTGTTGCTGGCAGGCAGGTTGGTGGCAGCCTCTGGTTTACTGGGGTCCATCTCTGTGGTGGCTTTGTGGCATACACAGTCCCATCCCTTCCTCAGCGAGGACTGTTCTGTTTTCTGGGTGAAATGAGGCTTTACCCTCAAAGGAGTGGGGCCCCCCACAGTGGCTCAGTTCAGGATGCTCAAATCACCTTTAAGTCTACATTGTGGAAATGACTGAGAATGTCATAGTGGGCTGGGAGAGCAGACAGAAGGATGACCCATCCCAGCACCATGGGGAAGTCTGACATTGTAAACAGACATGGGCTGCCCTCCTGCCAACTCCAGCTGGGCCTGGCTCTGTATGGATGGCTGATCTCTGGGAGCATGGCCCAAGGGGCTCGTGACAGCCAGTGTCACCTGCTTCTCAGAGTAGAAAACAGCCCGACCTACCAGCGAGAGGACACTTAGATACTTATGTTCGGAATTTAAGAAACAATCTCCTGAAACCCTCACTTACACTCCTGCTTCTGATAGTGTGTATAGTAAGTAGCCTGGGGGTCCCCAGAGCTGTGCACACCCAACCTGCAGTGTCTGTGCATGGGGCCTCACCTGGCACAGGGGCTCCATGGGCACAACACAGCCCAAGACCTAGGGCTAGGAGATGGTCGGGGTGGACTCCACATAGTCAGAAGGGGCAGGCCAGGTTGGTAAGGGAGATGTGACAACAACAGCAGAGAAACTGGAGATGCTGCCCTGGCCTAGGAGGTGGAGGAAGGGCCACCAGGGGAAAATACCAGGAGGTGTTTTCCTGGAGCTCCTGCAGGAACCTGCCTTCTCTTTTGAGGCCCCCAAAGGTCTCCCAGCTCTGCCCCCCAAGGTGGCCCTTTCCTGCTGTTCCCCCCTCTTCCCCAGACCTGTTTGTCCCATGGGCCAGAGATGTTACCAGGCAGGCTTTGCGTGGCTGGTCAGTCCTGCCACCAGCACTGAAAAGGGCAGGAGCTTGTGTGCTGGTGTTTGTGTTCCTGTGATGTACATAAAAACTGGCGAATAATAAATACGTGAAACAGAAACTCACATGTGTCAGGGAACAAGAATCTCCTTGCAGAGCTGAGAGTACCTCCCAGAGGGGTGCTGGGCATGTCACTGGGTGGCTGCTGATGGGGAGCTGGGTTCTGACTCCAGCCCTTCTTAGGTGGGATTCCTATCTGGTGTCTGCAGCATTGAGGACAGTGCTGAGCAGGCCTTTACTCTGAGTTCTGCTCTGGTAGGGGCTGAGAGGGTCTGTGTCCCAACCCCTGGCTGTGGGATCTGCATCCCTTCTTTTCTGTGATCTCTGGTCCCTGTGGCCCTGCTACTGACTGCCTGGCCACTAATAACCCTGTCACTGACGGTACCCTGCATTGACCAGTGTGATCCTTCTTAAGGGGCTTCTCTCACGTTTCACTGGTCAGGGCCGCCCACACAGCTCTCAGGGGAAGGCCTGAATCTAGGGGTATCGAGTGCTGGGGTGGCAGATCCACATTGTTCCAGCTTCAGTGACAGGTGGTCCTGCAGCCACCTGTTCACGGTGGCAGGCAGCTCAGAGGACTGAGCAGGAGATGGGCTGCCCCCCTGCCAGGTTCCGAGGCTAGACTCTGAGGGGCTGAAGTTGCAGACTTTGCACCCCTGGGAGGCTTGCGCTTCCCTGCCACAGGCTGAGCGCCCAAAGTGAGGGTTGGGGGTCACAGGTGCCACGGGTACCTGCCAGGGACACTTGGTACCTGCCGAGGTGTCTTTCTGCGCGTGCTGAGGGTGGGAGCTGAACTGTGAATAGGCCTGGACTTCGTCTTCCACCAAGCTGTGTTTCCCCGTCAGTGGGTTTATCGGGCGTTTCAGATAAAAGCCAGAGAGGCTGGTTGGTGCAGATGCCCTGGTCCGCCTCTCACGTGGGCACTGTGCCTGGGGAGGGGTTGTGGCTGCCTGGGTGCATTGTGAAATTTTCTTGATTTTTTAACAACTTAATTTCTTAAAATCGTGCAAGTTGAATAGGAACACACACCTAGTATTCAAAACCCAAATGACACAGGACTGCTCTGAATGAAAGCAGAGCCCTGTTCTTCCCCATACCCCACCCTGGGAAGATTCTCTCAATCTTGTTTTTGAACATGGGTCAGGTCCTTTAGTTCAGGTCCAAGGCCACATACCTCTCCTGCAGCCTGGTGGCTGAAATGAACCCAGGTGGCTCAGATTCAAAATAGGAAGTTGTTTAGATCTTTTTAGGAGTGCAAGAAGTGAAAAATCAGCTTCTGGAAAACGGTGACATCGGACAGGACCCCGAGTCCTACCTGGGCATGCAGTGACCTTCTAGGCAGCAGGGCGGATCTCCATTGCTGCTTCTGGTTGAGTGTTGCTGTCCCTGGCTAGCAATGTGCTAGAAGGCTGGACGACTAGAAGGCTCTGGTCTGCAGGGCTGAGTGGGGGCACTTGTTCCAAGGCCTGGCCCTGAGGTCTTTTGACCCTGCTATGGGCAGCACAGGGTTAATGGGAAACCGTTACTAGTAGGCAGTGATCTCAGCGGTCTTTCATCGCTAATTGAAGACATGACGTCCTTACCACAGAAAGCCCCTTTGTGCACAGCCCAGTGGCTCACTGACAACCCTGGTGCACCCACACAGCAGCTGAGAGCAGGTAGTGGATAGCTCTGTCCCTACAGGAATGTCCCCACAAGGTTCTGAGAACAGCCTCTTCCTTTATTCCTGCTGTCAGCTCATGGTGCCCTGTGATTTGGGTCCTAGTGGTATCTGGAGAACCAGGGGAAAGGTCACGCTGTCTAGACACTAATCCGATTGTGGGCCCGTGTCCTGGCAACCGGATTACAGTTGGGGCGTCCCCAGAGCCCCACCCCTCCCACCCTATAGAACCTGCTGGGGCTGGCAGTGGGTGGATGTCAGGCAAGGCCATGTGGAGAGGGCGGCTGCCCTCACTGGCCGCCAAGGAGAGGAGAAACTGGGGCTCCTGGCCTGTGGGACTATGGAAGCAGTGGCAACAGGCACCTTGGGAGCCACGGGCACTGCAAGGCCAGATGTAGGTGTCTGCCTGCTCTATTCCCAGCCAGTCCCCTCTGTCCTGCCCTTTACCCAGAAGGCAGGAGGGGGGTCAGTACTGCTCACCTGAGCCACCACCAGGCTGGAAGACTCCAGCCCCTCCTGGAACCCTGGCCAGCCCTTACCTGTGTCAGTCCTGCTGGTGCCTACCAGTCCCTTTCAGCCTTTTTGGGCTCCTTGAGGACAGATGGACACCTGGACAAGCCACCTGTGAGGCCAACCCTAGCCCCAGAAAGTGTCTTCAGCTCTCTGTAGGTGTTTGTTCTGTCCCCTGGCCTAGGACACTCCTTTTCAGCATTTTGATTTGGAATCCAAGGCGTGGGCCTGCGGAAACAACAGCTGTTCCCCCCCCCGCCACCCCCCCGCCGCCCCCGCCACCTCCCTGGCTTGGAAGTGTAGGGAGAACCCTGGGGTGCAGCCCCTCCTGCGGACAGCCAGGCCATGCTGTGGGCCCCAAGGGCAGTGGTCCCTGGGTGGCAGGAACCCAGGTGGTGCCTGACCCATCATCCAGAATAGCACAAATCACACCTTCTCCAAGAGAGGAGATGGCAATCCACACTGCAACTAAAGAGCAAAGCTGGGTTTAGCACTGCACCTACCGCCGCATAATGGGTCCTGGCTGGTTGCTGGTGGGCTGCAGGTACAGCATGCTCCTGGCTGATGAGGGAGCAGGAGGCCCTCCCACAGGGCAGTGAGGCAGGTGTGGGGTGTGTGGGCTGCAGGTAAACATGCCTGGAGCCCCACTCTGCCACATTTAGCTGTTGGACCCAGGTGAGTATTCAGGGGCTGAGGACACCTGCCCTTTGTAGGATGACCACCAGGGGCAGCCAGGACTGTGGCACAGAGTTGCCTCCAGAGTGGCCTCTGCGTCCCCCCTGCCCTGGTGGAGCACACCAGACAGGGGATAGAGGTCCCCAGGGCACAACCTCTAAGCCCCAGTGGGTGTGTTGTGTGGCTTTCCCATGTGGAAGGTCAGGCGCCACCCCTGCCACAGCACCTGAAAACTCACTCCCTTCTCGGCAGCTCTCAGACCCCACGGGCTGCCCTTGGGTCAGGCAGCTGGGTGTGAGGCCCCTGCCAGACAACCACTGCCCTCTGCCTGCCTTGCCTTCATCACTGTGCCCAGGGCAGCGTGGTATCCCCTGCAGGGCCTCGGGCCACTGTCTTGCCCATAGGATTCTGCTCTCCAGTTTTCACTGGCTGTTCCTCTTCCCCTTTCAACACACATCTCCACAAAGGTACAAACCGGCCCAGGTGTGGGTTCTGGAACTTTCTGCAGGTCTCTGTCCTGGAGATTCATCCTCAGCAGTTCCAAGAAGTCTTTTCAGGTGCTGAGGCCACGGCTAAGGGCTGAGTTGGCCACATGGTTCAGACTGTGGCTCTGCCTTGTAGCATCCTGGTGCTCCCTTGGGCGTGGGAACCATAGTGGGCAGTGCCACCTGCCTCTTTCCTCTTGCTAACCAGGGACTCTGTGTGGAACCACGTGTGCTGAGGGTGCAGTGTGGGCTGTGTTTACCCGTCTCCTCTGCCACTGCCTGGTTGAGCCAGCAGGAGTGATGTGGCACCTGCCCCATGCTCCTCCCCTGGGCTGGACACAGGGCCCCACCCTCGTCAGCCTGAGGCCTCCTAAGGGGTCACAGCCAGGACCTTAAGGACACAGTGGTTGGTGCTGCCCAGCTCTGCCTGTGGGCCTCAGTCACGGGCACCGTGCTGATTAGAGTGATGACAGCTACAAACAGCACTCACTTTCTCCCAGAAGGCAGAGGCTGCAGCTGGATGCTCTTTTTTGATTTTACTGGTACTTTGGGAAGGATTTAAAAGTGTGTAATTTTGAATGATAAAACACATATATAGTCTAGCACGAGGGAGGGGAGAGGAGGGACAGGGGCGTTGTGGGGTGATTGGTGGGAGGAGAGAGGGCATTTGGTGGGATCTCACATAATGTGCACAATGTAAGGGTACATTTCAAAATAACTGAGTAAATTATAAATGTCTTACCACAAAAAAGTAAGGACGTGAGGTGCTGGTTATGTTAATCAGTTTGATTTAAGCAGTCCATGTTGTAAGTCAAATTATCACATTGTACTCCACAAATGTATATGGTTATGATTTAATAAAAAATTAAATTAAAAAAATGTGTAACTTCGGGCCACAGCTTTGCTTTGGAGTCCCTAGTCTCTGGCTGTGTTGCCACCTCGCCCTGGCTCCTCGGGTCCTAAAGCTCGCCCTGCCTTGTGAGGACCTCGGCATGCACCTGCTTTCTTGCTCAGGGCCCAGCTCTGTAAGCAGTGATAACCCTGCTGCACCTTCAGCAGGAGAGCCCCAGTCCTTTGGGGGCCACGCTCCTGCAGAGAGGCCAGGTCTAGCTGGGACTACAATGTCCTCACCCTACTCAGCCACATGCTGGTATCCTCGTCTGTGGTTGTCATTGCCCATCTGTTCTGGCAGTCTTGGGGCCTGTTGCGTCCAGGACCAGCGTCCTCCCTGCCTCAGCTGTGGTGGCCAACATGACTCCGAGCAGCCCACAGGTCACAGCTGCTCCTGAATGGGAGGGTTGGGGCTGTGGCTGCTCCAGAGTGGGTGGGTTGGGGCCGTGGCTGCTCTTGAGTGAGAGAGTTGAGGGCTGTGGCTTTCTCCTCACCCTTTTTTCCTCTTCCTGTACCTGCTGTACACAGGGCCAAGCTTCACTATCCAGGGACCCTGCCCTCGAGACAGAGGGACAAGGTGACTGCACAACAGCCTTGCACAGGGGGCGGCTGTCTCTCAGGATTAGCCCCTCCCCCAACGTGGGGAGGGGTTCTTGGCAGGGCCTGGGTCCTCACAGAGGCCCCTGGGGCCCCATCTGCCTACCTGAGGGGCGTGAGTCTGCCAGGAAGGGACCCTGGGAGGTGCCCCTGTGTGAGTGTTCCTAGCTGGAGTCAGCCTGCTGGAGAGTACAGAGCTTGGCCACGTGACCACGTGACTCAAACTGTGGGATAAGGCCATATAGCCCCGTGGGGCGTGTGGGGTATGTGGGGTATAGGGCACATGTCCCTCCCTTGCCTGCTGCTGGGCTGCTGGGGTATGAGGTCCTTGTGCTGGTGATGGGGCCTCCTGAACTCCCCAGGCAGGGCAGGGCCAGGCCCAGTGCTCTTTGTGCGGGGAGCGTGTGGTGAAGATGCCGCGGGCCTCCATTCTGCAATGCTGTGGGACTGGACCTGGGGCCCTACAGACTCCAGAGGAAGTGCAGCCCCTCGGGCCAGCCTTGGCTGACTAAGTGCCCAGTGTCCGGCCAGGCCCAGTGGGGTCTGTAATGATGGGGATTTTAGGATTCTCCATTGTACCAGGCGGCAGTTTCTGTGTGTGTCCAATGTTTGTCTCCTCTGGGCCCAGAAATAACTTGATTCTTTGGCTTTTCCTAATTTAGGTAAAATTCGCACAGCATGAGCCATTTTAAAGTGAGCAGTCCCATGACACACAGCGCCTCTCATCATGTAGCTGTCACCATCACCTAATTCTGGACCATTGCCAGCACTCCCAAAGGGACTGCTGTGCCACTGAGCAGTCACTGCCCAGCCGTGGACGCCACCAGCCCCTTTAAATTTTAAAACATGCGGGCGGCGCCTGTGGCTCAAGGAGTAGGGTGCCAGCCCCATATACTGGAGGTGGTGGGCTCAAACCCGGCCCTGGCCAAAAACTGCAAAATAAAACAAAACAAAACAAAACGTGCTGTGTGTGCCTGAGACATACCTGGACTGGAGACTTTGACGTTCTGTACAAGTGACCACACTTGTATCTCAGACTTTTTGCTTTGGAGGCCTGGAAGCAGTGACCTCCAGACACTAAGGCCAGAGGCGGCGCGGGCTCACAGGTGCACATTGGGAGTGGAGGGCAGTTCTCTCTGGCTCTGTGGAGAACCACGGATGGTAGTCATGGCAGGCAGTGGGTCCTGACGAGGTCGGGGACGGCACTGGGGAGGGAGGAGAGTGAGTCACTCACATGGTCCTGGGCATCAAGGCTGGTGCTGGGCTGTGTTCATCTGTCCCTGCCTTTGCCCCCTGTGTGTTGGTGTGGCAGCCTCCATGGCCTGTCTCCCTGGCACACACAGCCTCCTGTGGCCTGGAGGTAAATTCAAGCTTTACGTTGTGAGCCATGAGCAACCTTGGCTCAGGAGCAGGATCTGCGGGCCTGATGCTCCATGTCTGGCATAGGTGACGGGGACAGGTGGGCTGTGTCGCCCATGTCTCCACAGGCTGCAGGCGATTGTGTGGAAGGTTGGAGGTCCTGGCAGGGTGGACTGCACCTTGGGTTCCCTTCATTTAGATGGCCGTTTCCTCTCCTTGCACCTCACCCCTCGCAGCCTCTCTGAAGAGTGTCAGCTTCACAGCTGCTGTGCCTTCCCACCGACTCCAGGGCCACCTGCACCAGGGCCTGGGTCCCCTTCCAGGCCACCCTGATGTCTACCCTCTCGTCCCTTGGGGGGATCCCAGCTTCTACGCTGCTTCAGAAGCCTGTGGCAGCCTGGTGTGGGGGTAGACTCAACATTATGGTCCAGGGCATTTTGTTTCCCTGATGCCTGCGTGTGCCGGGATCCTCTGTGGGGGTCAGAGCCAAAGCTCCAAGCAGCTCAGAGACCCCTCCTGAGCTCTGTCCCTTGAAGTGCTCTGGGAGGACATGGTGAAGCATGGGGTGGGGGTGGCCCTGGCCACCTGCTGTCTTCTGGGGAGGGCTTCAGCATGGACATCCCAGGCTGCAGCTCTAACTGAGCCTGGTGGAGCTTAAGGGGAGAGGCTGGGTGTGGAGTCCCACCTCCCCACCCTGGGCAGGCTTGGATTACTCTTGGTGACCCTGGGTTCAGTTTCAAAGGCAGATGGAGAACGTGGGTGGCTGCTGGAGCCTCTGGAAGCCCAGGAATGTGGAGGGGGTATGTCTCGGCCCAGGGTCTTGAGACTGCCCAGCGGATACATCCCGGCAGGAGACTACACCTTGGGAGTGACTGTGGCCCTGTAGCTCCCCCCACCTGGCCCTGTGTCAGGTGGACACACACTTGTCAAGCCCCTGTGGGGCCTCTGCTGTGGGGGCTGTGCTGGCCACAGTCACCCCAAGAGAGAGTCTGCTTGGCAGCAGGTGGGGTGTGAGAGGACAAAGACACAGAAGCCATGTGCGCCTAGCTTCTTCGGCTAGGCCCTTAAAATTCAAGTCTCTTGAAAGGCCAAGAGAGAAAGAAAACACAAGTGTGTCCACTGGCCTGGTTGGGTCATCTTCTAGCAGTGTGACTGTTCCGCAGGCACCAGATCATCTGTGGTCTGTTATCCAGGTGGCGGGTGTGCACAGTGGGGGGCCGGCACCCCAGGAGAAGGTCACATTCCGTGCATAGTGGCTTATCTGGGCTGTCAGGCTGCGGGAGGGCCTGATGCAGAGCAGAGCTCTTCCCTGCCCTGGACAGGCCCACTGGCTGGGCCCAAGGATGGAGGCACACATAGCATTTGCAGAGACCTGGGAGGCACCAGCAACCTCGACTGAGCACCTACTATGTGTGGGGGGCATGGGTGGGCAGCACCCCCACACAGCGACCATGGGGTCCCAGGAGGAGGGCAGACTCCTGCTGGGGGCTCCTGAGAGAGAAGGTGACGAGGCCCCAGCCGACCGTGCACTTCCTCCCTAAGGTCCTGGACAATCCCAGCCTGCTGCAGTGGCTGTGGTGTTTGGCCCTTGAGATAGTCTCAGACACAGCCCCAGACATGTTGCTGGGGACACCTGAATCCCCTGTGTGGTGGGGCCAACAGAGCCCTGGGTTTCTCAGGGTATGGTGGGGCCACAGTGGGCTGCCAGTAACTGCTCCTACTGCAGAAGCCTTGGGCCCACTTGGAAGAGATGGGGCCGCTATGGCTGCTGTGGCCAGGGCTTGCTGGCCCATGGCAGCCACTTGTCCCTCCCACTTTTTAATGTGGCTGTAGGGTTGTGGGTTTCTTGCCCATGCTCCCTTTAGCAATCCAGGCGTTCTGTCACTGAGGCCTGGCCTGCTAATGAGAGTGGGGCAGCTCAGCCTATCTCACTGAGACCCTCCAGCTGAACCCACTGTGGGCACTGTCCCCATATGGCACCCCTAGTGTCCACCAGCATCCTCTCCTGGCTTTTATTTATTTATTTATTTATTTATTTATTTATTTATTTATTTGAGACGAAGCCTAAAGCTATCTCCCTGGGTAGAGTGCCATGGCATCACAGCTCATAGCAACCTCCAACTCCTGGGCTCAAGCGAGTCTCCTGCCTCCGCCTCCCAAGTAGCTGGGACCACAGGCGCCCGCCACAACGCCCGGCCATTTTTTTTTTTTTTTTTGGTTGCAGCCGTCATTGTTGTTTGGCGGTCCGGGCTGGGGATTCAAACCCGCCACCTCAGGTGTACGTGGCTGGCGCCCTAGCCGATTGAGCCACAGGCGCCAAGCCGAGGGCTACATTTTTAAGAAAAAACAGCTAATAGCATTAGAGCATAGAGGAGAAATTCTGATAAAGATCTGGGAAATAAGACCAGAAAGAAGTTTAAGGGACCACGTCTACAGCAAAAGAGAGGCCAATCAGACCCAAGTCCAGGTATAGGTCTGTTCGTAATTATTAATCAGCGGGAATAAAGACTAAGCTGGACTCCTAATGGCAGGAAATGTGTAACTTTAAAACACTGTATCACTGACTTTTTCATTTTAGGTTTTTATTTTTCTCTTAATGTGTGTGACCCAGTTGCATTTTAGTTAATATGATGAAATATTCAGAAGTGATCTCCCAAAAGAATACAGTTTCAAATAGTAACCATGGTAGGAGGGAGAAGAGTTCACTTGCAGCCATGGTTACTGCATATCTGGGCTTTGGCTCAGGTCCCTGGACCCCTAAATCCTCACTTTATTTTGCAGTACTTTTTCTTCATTGTGTTCCATGTGACATTTTTCCAATTAATCTTTCCTTCAAATTTTTACCAAAGTGTATATTACCATTCAAGTAAAGTTTATAAAACCTTAACTACAATTCCTGTTAATAATTGCTATAGAATTTTATTTAAATATGGTGAACAGAAGCAGCATATTTTTAAAAATATCTCTTAAAGATTTGGGTGTAATGAGATTGCCTTTTAAAAACTAAAAGCAATGCACTGACGTTTGTAATATTATCTTGGCGTTTGTTAAGTGGATATTGTTTTAATATGAGATGTTCCTA
Organism: Galagoides demidoff; assembly: GCA_963574575.1. NCBI lineage: Eukaryota > Metazoa > Chordata > Mammalia > Primates > Galagidae > Galagoides > Galagoides demidoff. Next base: position 50,036 of record CAUYQV010024032.1, on the reverse strand, counting down.
GTATTGGGCTTTTAGATGTTTTGTAGAGATTTGAGGGTAGAAACAACAGTACATGTTTTTATTCCGGTAGAAGCAACAACAGTAAATGTACATAATATGTGCTAGACACTGTCCTGAGAGCTAGAGGGACAAAATGGGAAAAAAAAGTCTCTGCCATTTAGGACTCACATTGTGGCCAGAAAGACAGACACATAAAGTGTGTGTATTACAGTATGGAAATGTGAGGTGTCTTCTTGGCCTACTCACTGTGCTTTGGAAGATTCCCGAGTCAGTTCTTACTGATTACATAGGAGATGGTCCCTTGGCCATGAGAAATAGGGAATGCCAAACAGAGGGAATCTGAGGAACAGAGCGTTAAGGTAAGGACTAGAAAGGCTGAGGATGGGAGTGATGACCGTTTGGAGAGACAGGACAGAGCACTAGACTTCAAATGCCCTCATAAAGCTTAGATTTTACTCTGTCATCTATAGAGTATCACTTTAGGATGTAGGGTAGGAAAATCGTGTGGTCAGTTAGGGAGCTCATTCTGGCATCTTTGTTACAAGATGATTTTGTTTTATCGATTTATTTTACAACATGATTTAAATGACAGAGCAGGGGGAAAGGTTGCTGTCAGAACGAGGACCTTACTGAGGTAGTGGCAGTGATGGTGAGGACAGCACAGATGTAAGAAATGCAGAGTGAAATGGGCGGAATTGAGTGTTTGAGTAAAGAAGCAGTAGAGGGTGTAAAAGTAACTAACAGCCACAGCCACATTCTTCAGTGTATCAGTTTTGATCCCGGGAAGCTGTATCAGTTCGGGTAATGATCAGTATTGTGTCATGCTTTCATGTTCATAAATCAAACAAACTCCCTGTGGTAAGAACAAATACATTATCAACCAGCTCCATTTCAACCAGAGGAAATAAAACCTAGTGGATTATATGTAAATTAACTGATATGATTTACGTGCTTGGTTAAGGGATAAAGGCTGGTATTGAAACCAGGTCGCCAGCGTTTCTGTGGACTGCCTGGGAACTGTAACCATCAAGCTAATCAGAGAGGCACAGTGTCTAATCCAATAAGTTGATAGTTCCTTGATTTATGTAAAGACTTGCAGAGGAGCTTCTTATGCAAATATTTGTCTGTGTGTATATATATGTGTGTGTGTATATATATATATATATAATTTCACAAAATGAAAATAGTATACTGAATGCTTCTACTGGAAAACTAAGCATGTCTGCACACTAGCCATTCATTGCTTTAGTTTTAATAAATGTAGACAAATGCATAGTTAAGTTAGAGGAGGGCTTTAAAAAGCCCCATGGTGGCCGGGGGGGTTGGCTCAGGCCTGTAATCCTCTGGGAGGCTGAGGTGGGTAGATCTCATGAGTTCCAGACCAGCTTGAGCAAAAGGAGATCTGGTCTCTACTAAAATTAGAAAAATGGGCTAGTGTGTGGCTGACACCTATAGTCGTAGCTACTTCAGAGGCTGAGGCAGGAGAATATTTGAGCCCAGCAGTTTGAGGTTGCTGTGAGCTGGGTGCCCGGGCACTCTACCCAGGCTGACTGAGTAAGACTCTGTCTCAAGAAACAGAAACAAAACAAAACAAAACAAAAAAGAACCATAGTAAATTTCAAACTTATGTTTTCTTAACTACCAATTTAAAATAGCATCTTCATATTTTATATGTATTACATATTCAGGCTGTCCATAATTCATGCGAAACTTAAAGTAGTTTTCTATATAACCATTTAGTTTTCTATTAACTCTATATAGTTATATATATATATATATATAAAATTTATATATATTTCTATATAACTATTTAGTTCTCTATAAAATACTTTTCTATTTTAAATTGCAATTTAAAACATATCGAACATGAACTTTACATATATGTATGTATATATATATATGGACTTAGGTGTACAGATACACACATATAGTGAGTATATTCGGTACTTACAAATAATACAGCTTCAGTTCTGTTCATCGTTGGAATCATTTTTCCTCTCCCTTAGTAGATTGTTTTAAAATCAAAAGATACCCAAAAGGGATATAATATGGTATAATTAACTGATTTCTTAGGATCTGTCATATTTGCTATCTAAACTTAAAAGTATATAAACCTTTTATGAAAAAAAAACTCACTTTTACTTAGGGAGCGTAAAATCAATTACATTATAAAGTAATACAACTGTAAAGTCAGGAACCACTTCATTTTACCGATGAAGAAATTGAGACCCACTCCAGTGGCCTAACACCCAGATCAGTGTTCTTTGGCATCAGTGAGCTGATATGCTTACCGTCCACGTGTCCATGTGGTCAATACGCATGGATCACAGGAACAGGGAGGGCAGAGCCGTTAGTCACCCCCGCCTACTATGCATGTTCCTGTCCATATTTGTTCATTTCCCATTTGTTATCTCAGGAGAATGAAAAAGGAGAGCAGCTTCTATAGTTTATACCCTGACACGTGCTATAAAGTTGCTTTTAATTCTTCACATACAGTGAAATATGCATTTTTATCTCCTTTTTGAACATATAAGAACTTGTACAGGTCAGCATGAAATCTCAGCTGGACCTCCAGCCACTGATGCCAGACATTTATACGCTAGTTGTAGGGCTATATTATGGACCAAAATATGAAGCAAAGAAAATTGGCTATTGTTGTCATGTTTTGTTTTTTTTAATTTGATGGGTTTTATCAGTAGCTAAAAAATAGCCTATTTCTTTTTGTGTTTAGTTTTATTTACGTGCTTTTTTTTTGTTATGTATGTGTCTGCTTACATGTGTGTTTGCTTGTCTGTTTTACATTTATAGTCTGTAATTAAGGATGAAGTCAATGGTGAAAAATATTCTGATCTGTAGGGATCTTGGGAATAATAGAGGACCTCTAAAAGAAAGATCTACAGTTTTAAAACTCAGGTGTAATTTGTACACGTCTCAAGTTAATTGGCATTACCAGAACTCTTTGGAACTCTCAATATTGAACCAAATTTGGTAAAGAATAAAAGAAGAAAAATTAATATTAGAATCATAGCATTATACATTCTACTTTCTCTCAATGTAATAGCTTATATTGTTTTCATGGTAAAGTATGCAAGTCAGCACCTAAAAGCAATCCTCTGTAGCCCCATTACTTGTATATTTTTTTTAAACTTTTGAAATGGAGTGTTTAGGGTTAGCTGAGATCAAGAGGATAACTCAGATGTCAATAGGTAAATAATAAACTTGGCCCCAAGGGATAATAATCCAACATAATATTAATTGTGTTCTCACTATGTGCCAGGTGCTATTTGTTAGAACTAAACTAACTCATGTGATTCTCACAACAATCCCAGTGGAATTAGGTTCTGCTAATTTTCACAGCTTTATAAATGGGAGAACCAAGATTCAGAGAAGCAACAAATATGGTTGTGGTAAGAATTGCTAGAATCTGGATTTAAAACCCAAATAATTTGGCCTAGATTTTACCCACTGAAATGTAAATCAAGAGATCATGGTGTAGGGCCTGAAAAGGAGCAATAGCAAATGTGACTTGATGTTGAGACCCCCCAGCTACTAGTTTATAGTTTTTAGTTACTGTTACCTGAGCAGGAAGCCACTGCTCCAAAGTCACTGATTAGCTCTGTGACTCTGAGAAAGTCTCTTTATCTTTTCAGCTTGGGAATTTCATCAGTAAAATGGAGAAGACAGGCTGGGTGCAATGGCTCATGACTATAATCTTATCCCATTCACTTTTTTCATGCTGGTGGTTTCTTTGTGTTACCAGTTGGCTTCCCTGAAGTCCTAACTATGCAGCTAAGATTTTGGCCTGAATCTGGAATCTGAGTCTGTCTTACTCTAGGATATATATGTATGATTTTAATTCTCTGGTGTAGATACTCACATTTGCATATTTCACCAAAAACACTGAATCAAATGAAATGAATTGCCAATGTGGTGATGAAGGAGGATCATATCAGAGCTGGCTGAGAAAGGAGATATTTGGGTCTTGTGTTGCAATCCTCAAATCATAAGGGGCAAACTTTATAGAAGTAAAGCATTTTTATTGATTCCATTTCCACGTTTGAGACAAATTTTTAAAAGCTAAAATTAAACTATTGAACTGTGATGTTTATTTCTACATTTTCATTCGTTATTAGTTATTCATTAGTTATTTCTGTGTTATTCTTCTGTTTTATTCAGGATTCCCTGAGAAACAGAACCAAAAGGCAACATATAGATGTACAGAAAGAGAGATACTATGAGGATTGGCTCACAAACCTATGGTAGCTGAGCAGTCCCGTGATCTTCTGTCTGACAGCTGGGGGTTCAGGAAAACTAGTGGTGTAGGGCCAGTCCAAGCTGAAAGGCCTGGGAACAAGGGAAACCAACAGTGTATGTCTAAGTCTGAATTGGACAGTCCAAAATTCAGGAGTGCTGATGTGCAAGGGCAGGAGAAGATAGATATTGCAGCTTATGCAGAGAGAGTGAACTTACTTTTCCTTCACAGTTTTGTCCCATGCGTGCCCTCAACACATGGGTTGATACTCAGTCTACCAATTCAAATACTACTCTTTTCCAGAAACAGCCTCCCCAATATACCCAGAACTAATGTTTACCAGCTGTCTTGGCACTTCAAAGCCCAGTTTAACGTGACACATAAAATTAACCATCGCAAATATACTTCTTGTATATGCATCTTCTTAAACCATACTTAATCTCTGAATAAAGATAAAAAGAAGGTTATAATTCTGTCTAACATGATAAAACTATCCTGCATACCTCTTCTGGAGGAGGAAGTAAAGTCCTTTAGGGATGTTCATCCTGCTGCTAATATCCAGCAGCTTAAATACTGTGATGTAAAATTAATGATATGTAAATACTACAATAAAAGTCAATGCATCTTATGCTGCTTGATAAGAGAGTAAGACAGCAAAGAAAGCAAAGATTGTATAATATATGAATATATACACACAAACATGTACACAATACAATGAGGACATACTCGTGTATGTCCTCTGGTACATTGGGCTTTCAGAAAAGTGTGTGCTGCCCAACCACCCTCCTGGGCTGATTTTTTTAATCGGTCTATCAATTCAAATGCTAGTCTCTTTCCTGAGCACTCTCGCAGACACACCCAGAAACAACATTTTAAAAGCTATCAGGTTGATGCATAAAATTGACCATCAATTTCTTTCATCAGTTTTGTAACTGATGGCATGATCTTAACTGATATTTATAAGCACCTTCTATTATCCACTCTGTATTTCATTTGTCATTAGCAAACTCCTCAGCTGGCCATGGTGCTTTACCTGGCAGCACAGACCTCATCTTCCTGTCGAAGGGTCTGGGTGATGAGTAGTCCTGCCTGCACTGAGTTATGGTAGTCTTCCACTGACCTGAATCATGGGGCATGGTAATACTAGGAGATGCCCAAAGAGAATTCCTCTGTTTCGAACATGCTCTTCCTCTCCCCTCTAGTAGAGTAGTAATCCATATGCCCCTGGGTAGTCAAGATCAGCCGCCCTCTCCTGCACAGTAACTGCCTTATTCACTCGCTGATTCAGAAGCAGGAGAGGCCCGAAGTACTCGGGTGGCAGTCTTAACTTCCAGTTCAATAGAATTCGTTGCTGTCTCCTAATGGAAGCATTTCTACCTTTGGAGTAAGACCTCTAGGCCAGCAGATCATAAAGCGAGGGAGACAGAAACAAAAATGTTTCTAGAGGATTACTAGGGGTAATAGTGAGCAGTGCTACTCCCATTTTCCCTCGTTGATTCCAGGGCCCATGAATCTTGGCTATCAGAGAAACAGCATCTTAAGTTGGATGCAAATTCAGAACATAAGGGGCCCTGTAGAGAGCCTTTCCCCAGCCCTGCCAGTGGGTGGCGCTACACCTGAGTGTCCAAAAGGCCATTTCATCATTTTACCAAATCAGCTGTTTCAGGACGTTGAGAACATGGTAAGACCAGTGATTTCTACAAGTGTAGGAATTTTGCCACATTTCATTGTAAAGTGAGTTTCTTGATGAAAAGCAGGGCTGTATTCTGTGGAATACTGACAGTGGGTAAGGTATTCTGTAATTCCGTAACTAATAGCTTTGGCAGAAGAATTGTGCAGGGAAGACAAGTCTATATCCAGTGTCTATTCCCGTGAGGACAAAATGCTGCCGCGACTGTGGGAAGCACTGCGGTGGAATCAGTCTGCACCTGGGATCTGGCTGCTCACCTTAGGGAATGAGGCCTGATCCATCTTTGCGGCTGGTACATTGGGCTTTCAGCAGAGTGTGTGCTGCCCAACCACCCTCGTGAGGCTGATTTTTTTAAATCAGTCTATCAATTTAAACGCTAGTCTCTTTCTTGAACACTCTCACGGACACAATATTTTAAAACAAGAAACAATATTTTAAAAGCTATTGGGTTGACGTATAACATTAACCATCACACCTTCTCATCCACCTTTTAACTGCTGAAATGAGTCAACTAACTTATTATTTGGGGGGGGGAAATTATCATTGGGTGAGAATTGTCCAACTTATCAAATACATGTATTCTTCAGTTCCTATAGAAGTATGGTGCCCTTCAAGGGGCTGTGGGAGTTACAATGTTTTTTCTGAAGGAGTAATGCCATATACCACATAAACAAATATAAAAGGGAAAAAGTATGAGAATGTCAGTTCTTTCATGCAAAACTTTTCTGTGAAAATAGAAATTGGTAAATTAAAGAAGGCTTCATGGAATAGGGAGTGTTGTATGAGCTAAAGGATACGCATACGTTAGTGAGAGAAGTTTGAGGGAATGAAAAGAAAGAAGAGGATTTATTCACAAAAGCATTAAGGTTGCAAAGTTATCTGGGAGCAAGTAACCACGGGGTGTGGGACGACTGAAGGGGGCATGCGGGAAAGTCAGTGGAGAAGATTTTTAGAGGGTCAGGCCTGATGGGCTGTTTGACTGGTATCCTTGGGTGTGGGGAACCAGAGACCTATACAGGTGTTCAAGAGTGATGCACTGAGCATGAGCCCTGGGCAGAAGACACCTCAGCCCTGCACGGAGGGATTTGAGGGTGCGAGGAGCAGAGGGTAGAGAGTCCTCCAGGGGAGATGTGTAAGGGCCTTTGCCAGGGCCGGAGCAGCCCCAACCTCAGTTTTGAGCTTACGAGGCTGATAGGTGGAAATGTGAATCCACCGGTGAAAAGAAAGACTAGGAGGGAAAGAAGTAGGGATCATCTGAAAAGTACTGCCAGGAGGCCAGGCAGCAGACCTAAGCCTTTCTTTATTGGATTAAAAAGAAAAAGTAAAAATGGTGACAAGGGATAGAGATGAAGCAGAGAACCGAGAAACACACAAAAGATCGGTACATCCAGTCTCGAAGTACAAGAAAAGCAATGTATTATTTTTAAGATTATTTTGGACATAGAGCAGGTGAAAAAGCAAATGGGGCCATTGAATTGGGTGTCCCTAGAGGCCTCCCAGAGGGCAGTTCCAGTTGAGTGGTGAGAACAAAAGGCCTATCTCAAAGCACAGAGGCATGAATCAATGTAGGAATTCCCGGGGTGGAGGGATATGTATAGTGAAAGGGTTCAGCAGATTTTTGTGCGTAGTTTTTAAATTACATTTCATTAGAGTAACTGTATGGTTATAAAAATGAAGTATAAGTTTAATATTTTAATGCAGTATCTTAGTATGGACTTTTCAACTGAATTCAGAAAATACTTTGAATACCAATTATGTACTAAGGACCCAAATGCATGAAGGATAAAAGCATACATTCTCATCCCAGGAGCATAAAGAAATAGAAAGATACTAAATATGTTACAGTGTAGGAGTATAGTTTCCATCTAGAAAAAGAAAGGTGATTCGGATTTCTGCAATTGGCTGAAATGTATGAGCTTAGACAGTTACTTAATCTCTCTTTAACTCAGTTTACTCACCCATAACATAAAAGGAAGGAATAATGTTGCAAAGGATTCTTTGTGTAATAATCAACTTATGTTTGTTCTTTACTAGGTGCTAATCCCTGTGTAAAATGCTAGGGATTTGGTAAATGTGATGAAAATCAAATTAAAGAAAAATCTATAACATGTTTATTCTTAGACTAGCAAAAATTTATAAGAAGCTATCATTATGTGTGCTGTAACTGCAAATGAAAGAAACATTGCAATGGGTTAAGCAAATGATAACCATCTAGTCTTGTTAAAGAATGGAAGATTGTGAAGTGTGCATGGGAGTGATGGGTGATGGACCATGTTCAGGACCAAAGATAAGGCAGTGATGAGAGGAGATGAGGCAGGGGTCAGATCAAGAGGGTTTCACATGCACACTGGAAGGTTAGACTTTATCTCTGAGGGAAAAAGAAGAAAAAAAAAAAAGGATTTTTCACTCACAGGGAAAACTTGATTCCATTTACATTTTAGCAAGCCAAATAGTATGTACTTCTAATTAACTAAGGTTTTCAATATGATCGAAGTGCTAGATTTGCAGAAGTGATAAGGTACACTTTATTTCATCCATTAAGCAAAGTAGACTTTATTTCATCCATTTATTGAGGCCCTACTATGTGCCAGGTATCCTGCTGGGTACTGAGTTTGAAATGATGAATAAAATGCAATCTTTGCCCTATACAAAGCCCAATGCATTGAGTGAGGCAGTTACATAAATAAATATCTATAATAAAAACACATGCAAAAATAAAGTGGCCAGCATACTTGAATGAATTTCAGAGCACTGGAAAAGCCAAAATCATATACTTTAATGCTTTTCCTTAAGAATCCCATAGAAAGGGTAGATTTGGGAATGAAATTATTGAGTAAATGCCAAAAGCAGAATGTAAAATAAAATCATGTCTGCACTTTCTGCAAAAATAGTATATGAGGACACAGAAAATAAGCATGAACAAATTTTCTTGGCACTACTCTTTTAGAAAAATGCAGATAATGTTGACTCCCAAAGGATTTCATGTGTTTCATAAATGTAATTAAAGAATGCAGACATTAGGGAGAAATGATCCCAGATTTTGACCTGAAATATAAAGCACAATTACTTAAAACATTAATTTTTGTGAAATTAACAGGATGAAAGACTCTGTCTGGTCTTTGTAGTCTTTCACTGGAATTTTACTACCCTCTTCTTCTTAATGGAAAGCTCATCAATTCACAATGATCTCAACTCATATAGTGACTTCTTTCCATTAGTGAAAAAGTAAATGGAAATTTAATTTTTATGAACATTGGACATTCTTATTTAGCAGTTATATTTGAGGCTGTGATTTAATAATATAACTTTGATGCCAAGTGCCTTCCATTTCACCTATTATTTAATGAATATTTATTAAGCAACTCTTGTAGACAAATAGTATGCTGGCACTTAGAAGAGTGAGGAAGGGGTGGTGCCTGTGGCTCAAAGGGGTAGGGCACCAGCCCCATATGCCGGAGGTGGTGGGTTCAAACCCAGCCCCGGCCAAAAAAAAAAAAAAAAAAAGAAGAGTGAGGAAGATCAGGGTTACCTGCTGTCAAGAGAATCCAGTCTGATTGGGTGTGGTGGTTCATCAGGTAGAACTTAGGTGTGGTGTAGTGCAAGCAGCGGAAGAGGTGTTGATACGGATTTGGGAAGTCAGGACCTCCTTTGCAGGAGAAATAAGGTCTAAATAGGAACTAAAGAATGGGGAGTAGCTAGATGAGAAAGAAATTTCACATTCCATGCAAGGACTGGTTCCAGGCAGAGGCAAGACGTGGGGGTAAGACAAGGCATGGCATGTCGAAGGAGCTAAGACAACATCAGGAGGCAGCAGGAGCTTGGGGCATGGAGGACAGATGGCAAAGGGGGTCTGGAAAAACAAAGAGCCACATCTCAAAAGTCCTTGTTAATTTATACTTATTCAGTTTGGACATTTACTAACCATGAGTGATTGTGGTGAGATGTTAATTTTTACACTGTTGAGTTGAGAACTGGATAAGCCAGGGTGGGGTAAAGAAGACCATTTCAAATGACTTTGAAATAATCTAGGAAATGTATTTTGGTGACTGGTTTCTAGCACGGGGACCTGGGTGAATGGCCATGCAAATCATGGAAGTAGGTTTTTCTGTGACTGTCACTTCTCCCCTATGGCCAAATTCTGACATACAGTTTGGAGGTAATTGCCTTTCCTCTTCCATGCCCTCCCCCCCATACCTCTGTCTAGTCTGTCACTCTGGTACCTATGTGCTGTGTTTAATTTCAAGTGTAGCCCTGACTCTCTATGATGAAATCTGAGTTCCAGTCTGCTTTACTTCTACCCGGAGCATGCACTGTGTCTGCTTTCCTGGACCTGCCTCAACCTTCCCCTGCACCCGGCCACTACCACCCCTCTCCCTCTCTCCCTCATGTTTCTCTCTCACTTTTCAGTCTCTCTCTTTATTTCTTTCTCTCTCTCTCTTACACACACACACACAAATATCACTGACCTGATGTGCTTCTTTCCTTACTTAAGACTTTGTCCAGTCTTTGAAGCCTTTCACTGGAATTTTAGTACCTTCTTCGGTCTCTCCGAGCTATTGTGTAATTCTCTGGTGTAGTTTACATTAGGTTTGAAATGTTTGCTTACATATGTGTCTCTGTCCTGATCTGGAAAAGAAAACCATCCATCTCTGAGACATGAGCATCGAGCCCAATTTGTAACAAGTATTCACTGAATCAGGCAGGCTAACTGGAAGGTGGTGAAGTGGTGTTCTTCTTAGCTAGTGCTGTAGGCGTGGGAACAAAAGAGAAGGACAAACAAGTAGTTTAGGATCATCCAGAGAATTTACACTCAGAGATGAGAACATTTAGTGTCATTTGCTATACTAAAGCAATAGCACTTGGGGATACTCATCTTCTCAGGTGTGTTTAGGAGGAATTCAAGTGAAGAAAAGTATTGAATTTCATCCTATTATATTAAAACAAACTTGCTAAACCATCTACCTTATAGTCACTAGGAATAACTAAAATGCAATTATTGTTAGTTATGCTGAGATTGTTGGATGTCAAGATATATTGACCTGTTTTCTAAAATGGAGGAGTATGTTTTTCCATACAATTTAGATTATCATTTTTCAGTGATGACCTTTCATTTCAGCATTTAAACTCTTTACATGTTGTTTCAGCTACATTTCTATATTCATGTTTATATTTCCTTACTTTTAGGAAATAAATTCAGTATCAAATCACTATCTCTCTCCAAGTCATGTTGTTGAATTTTAATAACTTCTTTGTTATGACGGCCTTATCACCATTCCTGAGTAGATAAAATAGAAATTAGCATTTTACATTGTCTGCACAGAAGTTTCCAGGCCCTGAGGCATTTTAGATAACCTTTGCCCGTGATGAATGATATAGATATTTTCCTTCCCCTGAGAAGGAGCAGGCATTGTCAAGTGCTCACACTGTCCTGAGTTTTAACCCCTGGGATTTTTCGATTTAATTTGGGAGAGCATCACCAGGTCTCAGGAGTGTGCTGGGGACATGGAGATATTGATCCTATTATAGTAACAAATATCTCCCTAGTTTCTCTTATCAAGACTGGAACAGACTGGTATGTTCAACAAGAATTTTGCCAAAGTATAAAGGAAAATAAAGAACTAATTATGAGGGGAAAGGATGAGGGTAACGACGTGCATAGACTTAAATCTCCTTCCTCCATGATAATTAGAATGTAAATATCTGGAAAGGAAATACAGAGCTCTTGTTCACGACTGAATTCTAAATACCCAACACCGAGTTGAGATTATAGTAAAATATACGTTTTAAAGAAATTCTGAATTTGAATCAATTGATGGTGATTGCCAAAGAGCAGGTAGCATTCTCTGGGCCCTTTTGCCTGGCTTCTTGCTTTTTCAGCATTTGGGCAACGCCCGAACAGGGTGACAAGAGGGACCACATTATCTTTTTGAAATTCCATTTCTCATGAACACTCAGGATAAACGCAAAGGACTGATCAAGTCTGCAAGACCATTTTTTATAAACCTAACCCACATTTCTTGGATGAGAGGTGTTCCCGGTCAAAAAGACAATAGAGTATCTTCTATCTTAGGAATGGCAAATAGTTTTCATCTTTGTTCCAGTGGCAAATACTTAGTAGTGGCTGCCTTTCCTGGTGATATGTTGTTCCCTGACTCAGAAGGAAAAATGATCAAGCAGAAGTTGTGTTATGAGCATGGCATCATGGAATTGTAGCAACTTTGAGCTACAATTGAGCTAACCTTGTCCAGCTCAAAATTATCAGCATCACCTTCCTTTGAAACACCTGGTCTCAGGTACCTCAATCCCAACCAACTCCAGAAAATTATCAATAAAAATTTACCTATAATAATAAGCTCTTAATGACCTTAGTCAATAAGCACATGATGTGTGTATTCAGAATTGATATAATAAAAGACATTATATTATTTTGTAATGTATTTCTTAGTGTGCAATATTTAGGAGAACTGTGTAAAAATTATTGTGATTATATGATATACTAAAATAAAAGAGAAAATAATACTGTCTGTTTCAAAAGCATGTTTAGAGTGCACCTGTTTAAATTCCCTGAGTTTAGACACAGTAAAAGTGTGGGAGTTGCACTAGGTGGTTGTTTCAACTAAAAAAATCTACTGTGCAAAATCTACTTGTTTCTGAAGGAATGTTAGCAAACACTTCAAGGAAATTGTCATTGTCTTCTCTCCTCATATATATTTTTTTTTACATTCCTGTCAGTAACTATAAGACTATGATGATAAAAAATTCAGGCAAAGCATGTTAAAGAGAAAGAAGGGTGAGGAGGAAAGTTTATATTTGTCTAGGCCAACAATGCGCTATGTAGGCTGGTACTCCACTAAGCTGGTGGAGGTGTTTTCCTTACAGAGAGTCTGCAGCCCATCTCCTGGTCATTCACTCATTCCACCAGCAAGCAGGCAAACATATTAAACTTTTGTTGTGTGGTGATACTGAACACACACATGCACACATATACATACGCGCACACACACACACATACATATATAATTTATTTCAGAATATTTTAGGGTTACAAATATTTGGGTTACATGATTACTTTTGTACTGCTTCAGGCAAAGTTGTAAGTGCGCCCATTATACAGATAGTGTACTTCGTACCCATTAGCTATGACTTCACCCATCCCCTACTCCCTTCTCTCACCTGGTTGATTTCCATTGAGTTTTACTTACATCTCTGCATGTGACCACTGAATGCTTAGTTTCAATTTAATAGTAAGGACATGTGCCATTGTGTTTCCATGCTTGCAATACTTAGGAGAGTATTGTCTCCATTTCCATTCTGATTGTTGCAAAATGCATTAACTTGTTATTTTATGGCTAAGTATTATTCCGTGGTATACATAGAACACATTTTATTGGCTGGGCATGGTGGCTTTCACCCTAGCACTCTGGGAAGCCGAGGCAGGTGGATTACTTGAGCTCATGATTTCTAGACCAGCTTGAGCAACAGTGAGACCCTATCTCTACTAAAAACAGAAAAATTAGCTGAGTGTCCTGACAGGTGCCTATTGTCTCAGTTATTTGGGAGGCTGAAGCAAGAGGATCATTTAAACCAAAGAGATTGAGATACTGTAAACGAGGACACCATGTCACTCTACCCAGGGTGACAGAGTGAGACTATGTCTCAAAAAAATAAAAAATAAAAAAAATTATTACTCCATTCATGAGTTGATGAGCCTTTGGTTGAGTCTACATCTTTGTGATTGTGAATTGCATTGCAGTACACATTCTAATGTAAGTGTCTTTTTGGTAGCATGAGCATGACACTTTTTCCTTTGGGTAAGACTCAGTAGTGGTACTGCTGAATCAAACGGTAGGTCCACCATTAGTTCTTTGAGGAATCTCCATACTCTTCCACATAGAGGCTGCACTAGTGTGCAGTCCCATCTACAGTGTGTAAATGTTCCTTTCCATATCCATGCCAGCATCAATGGCTTTGGGTCTTTTGGATAAAAGCCATTCTTGCTAGAGTGAGGTAACATCTCATTGCGGTTTTGATTTGCATTTCTCTAATGATTAGTGACCTGATACGCTTTTATGTGTACCTCATCAATCATTAGTTTTTCAAGTTTGATATATTTGAAAAGTTTTGTGCAAAATTATGCCATCTGTGTGCTTGTATCTTTGCTGCACAATTTTCTCTTTTCAAGTCAATTTATTCAGAATTTTGTATGCTATTTCTCTAAAATTTATGTAATAGATGGTATACATATGAGGAAAGAATGGGTCTTTGTTTCCTGCCCACCTTTATATTCCTGTGTGTTTATCCACATTTTCTTCTTTTGTTATTTTTGATCTCAAATTGCCGGGAGGCTTCATGTGAAAAAGAGTGCTTTCATCGACACATGAAAGGGGTGAGCTGATGTAGCCTATGGTTTATATCGGACCAGGTTTGGCTAACCTATCCCATCAACTTCGTTTTTTTTTTTTTTTAACTTTTTTATTGCTATGTAGTTCATATATTGTACAATTTGCCACTTGAAAGTGTACAATGCAGTGGTTTTTAGTCTATTCACAGATGTATGCAGGCATCATCGTAGTCAATGATACAAGATTTTCAACACCTTAAAAAGAAATGTTATATATGGAACTATGACCATTTTCTCACATCCCTTACTAAACTATTTCTGGCTTTCTAAATTTTCTTGTTCTGGGCATTTTGTGTAAATGGCATCATATACTATGTGTTTTTGTGTGTGTGTGTGTGTGTGTGTGTGTGTGATTGAGATTTTTCATTTAGCATATTTTTAAGGTCCATTCATTTTGTGGCCTGTGTCAGTACTTCATCCCTTCTCGTGACTGAATAATATTCTGTTATATGGGCTTACAATACCACATTTTCCTTGTCCATTCATCAGTCGAACAGATGGGTTGTTTTCACTTGTGGCTATTATAAATAATTCTGCTATATAAATTTGTTTACAAGTTTTTGAGTGAATGTATTTTTTTTTTTTTTTTTTGCAGTTTTTGGCCAGGGCTGTGTTTGAACCCCCCGCCTCTGGCACATGGGTCCGGCACCCTACCCTTCTGAGCCACAGGTGCCACCCCGTGAATGTATTTTTTCATTTTACTTGGATATGTATCTGGGAGCAGAATTGCTGCTTCTTATGGGAACTCCATGTTTAGCCATTTGGCATAGCACCAGATTGTTTTCTATAGTATGTGGACTCATTTTACATTTTCAAGAGCAGTTTTTGAGAGTTCTGATTTCGTCACAGCCTCACAAATACTTGACAGGAGAAACGGTGGTGATGGCTGGATGGTTATTATTGATCTTCTTGATTCTAGTCATCTTAGCATATGGGAAGTGGTCCTTACTGTGGTTTTAATTGGTATTTTCCTTATAACTAATGACGTTTTTACTGAATATTTGTAACTCTTTTTGGAAAAAAATTCTATTTAGATTCTTCATCAATTTTCTGGTGGATTATTTACCTTTGTATTATTGAGTTTTAGAAGTTCCTTGTATGTTAAAAGTATGTGTATGATTTGGAAACAATTTCTCACATTCTGTGGATGATTTTTTTCACCTTGATAGTGTCTTTTGAATTAAAAGTCTTTTTAATATTGATGAAGGGCAGATTATCTATTTGTCCCTTATTGTTCATGCTTTCTGTGCCATTATCTAAGAATCTTGCTAAATCCAAGACCACAAAAATTTACCCTTACGCTTTCTTCTAAGTTTTAGAATTTTAGCTTTTACCTCCAATTTTGTCACCACCATTTGTCAAAAAGACTTTTCCAGTTGGTTGGTCTTAGAACTTGGTTGAAATCAGTTGACAATAGATACTTGGGACATGGGCTTCTTTCATGACTCTTAATTTTATTCCATTGATGGAAATGTTTGTCCTATGCCATTACCACATTATCTTGATTACCATAGCTTTATGGGAAGTTTTGAAATTGGGAAGAATGAGTCCTCCAAGTTTGTTAAAATTGATATAATTATTCTTGGTTTTTTTGAAATTCCACATAAATTTTAGAATCAGCTTATTAAATTTCACAAAACATCAGCTGAGATTCTGATAAGAATTCCCTTGAATCTGGAAATCAATTTAGGGAATATCACTGTCTTATGAAGATTAAACTTTCCAATCTATGAATGCAATATGTTTATCTGTTTATATGGTCTCTAATCTGTTTCAAATTTTTTATGTAGATTTTAGAGTTTAAGTTTTGTACATTTTTGTTAAATGTATTCCGAAGAATTTTATTATTTTCAATGCTATTATAAATAAAATTCATTTAAAAATTTATTTTGGGAGGCGTATGGAGCAAGATGGTAGATTAGAAACAGCTCCTTACTAGCCACTCCCGGTAAGACAGGGGACCTAGTGCTCCAGCCACCTCTGGCTGGAGGAACTTACACAGGGACATCACTCCAAGGGCACAGTGAAACACTGGTGGACTCCAGGAGTGGATGAGGAGGTCTGGAGCTGAGGAGAGCTGAAACAGAAGGCAAGTGCTTGCATACCAACAGGGACCAGAGAACCTGCCCTTGCATAGTCGGGGGACAGGAAATGGCTGTCCTGGAGTTTATTGATTTTGAACTAAATAGTTCTAGCAAGCAGTTTTAACGGCTCAAAAGAGTGAGGGGACTTCAAGAGCATCCAGTGGCTGAAATTAAACAGCAGGTCAGGTGGATCTCCCATTGGCTTGACTGCTAACTGGGCAGTGCCATTGTGGGAAGATGACACAGGAGGAATAATTCACAGAAACTCATGTGGGGTGCTTGCTGAGCTGAGTAACCATCCTTGGAGTGAGATAAGTGGATCCTGCACTCTGAGGAAGGCAACATTGTTGTCAGGGAGCACTGTGTTAGGTGCCTTCTAAGGAAGTTGGTGAGAATTTTAGTGTCCCAATCACATGGGGACTGAATGCTGACAAAGTCACTAGGTCCTCATAGAGGGGAAAATAAGTCAGGAAGATGGGAAGACAGGAGCCTATCTCCTTTGAAACTAGAAAGAAGTGGTTTCTGGCTTCCATTTTATATATAGCAAAAGCAGTCCATGGGTTCTCTTTCTCCTAACACCATAGTGCCTGTTGTCCAGACAGTGTATTGCACTCACTTTCTCTCTCTCTCTCTCTCTCCATATATATATATATATGTAATATATATGTGTGTATGTGTACACGTATACACACATGTATATATGTATTTTTTCCCCAGTTTTTGCTCCATTTTAAAGGTTTTCCTTAGCTTTTCTTAACTTTTTTTGTTGTTATTGTTGTTGTTGTTGTGATTTATTTTTTGTTTAGTGGTCTGGTTATATTTTTATTTTTTCACTTTTACTTTGTTCAATAGCCAGGGCTCCTCCATTGTTGTTATGGTTTTTCAGCACCTTTTATTCTTTTCCCCTTTTGTACTTCTCTTTTTTTTCTCCCTTTTGGTAGAGATTGCTCTACTTTTCTCATCTTTCCCATATAAGTTTCTCATACATCCGCTAAGATGTTCTATATCTTTTCTATATCTTTATTATCACTTTTCTATATCTTTTACAAATGTATTTTTAATTTTATACATTTTAATTTTTTATTATTTTTCTTCCTTTTCTCTAAGTGCAATGGGGTTATAGCATTGATTTGGCTGGGGGAGCACCGCATTGACCTGGCTGAAGGTGGTTAGGAGTACATGGTCTTGGATAACCTTCTAGTCTTGAAATTTAGAAAGATAGTATTGGTAGGTCTCCATTGCAAAATACTGCTGATTTCTTTTTCTTTTCCTTTCTTCTACATTTGGCAGAAGTGAGGTCTTGCTTTTGCCCAGACTCGTAAGGAACTCCTAACACTGATGAGCCAGACCAAAGCCTAGATTTGTAGATGTGGTCATAACATTCAGCCAATCACCACCATTTCTCCTGTCACTAACTTTCTCTCTTTCTGTTCTTCTCCTCTCCTTTGCTTCAGTTCTTTTCTTTCAATTTCCCTTCTTTGGTTTTTCTTTCTTCTCTTTTATCTTTTTTTTTTTCTTTATCCCTTCTCATTATTTACCCTTCTCTTCCTTTTGGCTTTATATCAAAAGACAACTTCAACACCTAAACACTGAGACAAGGTAATTTAAAGTGAAGGAGGTAGTAGAAAGGAAAAAGTAAGGGCAGGAAGTGAACAAGAAGAAAACGCACATGAGGCAGAACCCGTAGAAAAATTCTGGCAACAAGTAAAACCAAAACAGAGCAACGCCCCAGCAACCATGAGGCAGCTATTACAGAAGATTCCACCTATAAAGAATTAATGAAAATGATAAAAAGTGAATTTAAAATATGGATGGTGAAGACAATAAGGGGAATTGATGAGAAAGTGGAAAAACAGAACCCCAATGAAATATATGAAGAATATAGAAATGATATGGCAGAGCTTAAGAAATTGAATAGGTCAATAAGGGAACTTCTTTAAAGCAGTAGAAAGCATAAATAATAGACTAGACCATGGAGAAGAAAGAATCTTAGAGTTAGCAGACAGAGAGAGAAGGAGGGAGGGGGTGAGGGAAAGAAAAAGAAAAAAAAAAGAAAAGAAAAAGTGACTAATTCTCACATAAATTGTATTTAATTTTGACCAATGTATATTGCTTGTACATTAATTTTTAATTCAACTTGTTAATATGTTGTTTAGGATATTGCATCCTCATTTATAAGTGAAATATGTTTATAATTTCCCTTTATAATAATATATTTTTTTCAATTTTAATGACAGGTGTATCTAGATGAAGTATGATTTTGAAGTATTTCTTCTTTTTCTATTGTCTATAAGATTTGGCATAATCTATTTTTTGAAATTATCTTTTACTTTTATTTATAAATATTGTCTATTCTTTGAGATTTAAAAAAAATAATAAGAAGTTAACTGATGACTCCATATTGAACCTCAGAGTCAAAGCATTCTATGATAGACATACTCTTATCTAACAATGTGAATGTTACATTTTTTGCATTATTATTATTGCTCAATATTTCATTGCAGCAATTGTCTGATTTCTTTTCTGAATGTATTTATCTTCGTTCATTCTTTATGAGGTTTTTCTTTCTAGTCCTTGTCTTAAACATGGCTATTGTTATTAAATTTTTAGTTTTGTGAAGGCAAAAAGTGGAAATCAAATAAACACATATATATGTATAGAGAAAATAAAAAAATAATTAAAAAAGAATCTCAGAGTTATAAAGCTCTTGAACTAACCTGGGTAGTTAAAAAGGCAGAAAAGAAGAAAGAGAATGCAGAACATTCCCTCAGAGAATTATGGGACTTCACAAAATGTTCAAACATACAAATTATCAGTATCCCTGAAAGGGAAAAGAGCATCTCAGAGGAGTGGAAGACCTACTGGAAGATATCATAAATGAAAATTTCCCGGGTTTCACTAAAGATTCTGACACATTCCTTTTAGAGAGATATTGAACCCCAGGTTATCTCAACACAGATCATCTCCAAGACATATTGTAATGAACCAATCCAATTCTGCAAGTGGCCAGAAGTAAGGACCAATTGACCTACATGGGCAGGTCCATCAGAGTGACAAAGAACTTTTCAGCTGAATCTTTCCAAGCCCAAAGAGAATGGTCATCTACCTTTAACTGCCTTACATAAAACAATTTTCAGCCCCCAATTCTGTAAACTAAGCTTTAGAATCAAGGAAAATTCAAATATTATACTTATATGCAAACATCAAATAAATTCTCTACAAGATGAGCTTATAGGAAATACATAGACCTATTTTCCACACAGACCATTGCAATGGCCCACCAGCAAAATAAACACCTAGAAACTAAAGAACAAATCACGCAATGGCACAAAGGACAAAACTGAGCAAGAGACTTTAACAAAATAACATGAATAAAACTCAGCCATACTTATTAATTCTCTCAATGAATATTAATAGCTTGAATCCTCTACTGAAGAGCATAAGCTACTGATTAGGTAAAAAAAAAAAAAAAAAACAACAAAAAACAGAAGCCAGGAAACACACCTAACCTCAAAGGACAAAACAAGACTAAGGGCAAAGGGACAGAAAACAATATTTCAGGCAAATAAAAAACAGAAGAAAGGAGGGGTTGCGATCTGATTTTGAGATACAAGTGGATTCCAGATACTAAATTTAAGAATAACAAAGATAGTTACTTCATTCTGCTTATGGGGATAATACAACAAGAGGACATTTCAATTCTAAACATTTTTGCACCCAACTTAGATGCTCCCAGATTTATGAAACAGTGAAACCTGCAAAATTTTCATTTATGATATCTTTCAGTAGGTCTTCCATTCCTTTGGGATGTTCTTTTCCCTTTCAGTGATACCTATAATTTGATTGGTCTGAGCAATATGAGATCCCATTACACCATATTAGTGAAGACTTTAACACTCCTCTGAAAGAACTGGATAAATCCTCTAAACAGAAACTAAACAAAATACAAGGGACTTAAATGTAACCCTAGAACAAATGGGCATGAGAGACACACCCTGAATATACCAACCCAAAGCTAAGGAATACATGTTCTTCTTGTCAGTCCATGGAACATTCTTTAAAATAGATCATATCCTAGGATACAAATCAAGTTTCAATAAAATTAAAAGAATTGATATTATACCTTGTATCTTCTCAGACCACAAGGCAATAAAAGTGGAATTCAACTCCAACAAAATTTTTCATCCCCACACAAAAGCATGGAAAATAAGCAACCTTATGCTAAATGACAACTGGGTCAAGGAAGAGATAAAAAAGGAAATCATTAACTTGCTTAAACATAAAAGCAATGAAGAGAGAAACTTCCAAAACCTGTGGGACACTGCAAAAGTAGTCCTAAGAGGAAAATTTATCACATTAAGTGCCTACACCTCCAAAACAGAAAGAAAACACATCAACAACTTAAAGAATCATCTTAAGGAAATGGAAATGGAAGAGTAATCTATTCCCAAACCTAGCAGAAGAAAATAAATAACCAAAATAAAATGAGAAATAAGTGAAAGTGAAAATAAATGAATCATTGAGAAAATTTTAAAAAGTGGTTCTTTGAAATGATAAACAAAATCAATAAAACTTTGGCCAGATTAACTAGAAACAGAAAAGTAAAATATCTGACAACCTCAATCAGAAATAAAAAAGAGAAATAACAACAGATACCCCAAAGATACAAATATTATCTCTGACTACTATAAGAAACTCAATGCCCAGGAATTTGACAATGTGTAGTAAATGGACCAATATTTGGAATGATACCCTCTCCCTAGACTTAACCAAGAAGAACTAGATCTCTTGAACAATATCAAGCACTGATATTGCAGAAACAATATAAAATCTTCTGACAACAACAACAACAACAAAAGCTCTCAACCAGATGACTTCACACTAGAATTCTATCAAACCTTCAAAGAAGAGCTGGTACCTACACTGCAGAAACTATTCCAAAACACTGAGAAGAAAGGAACCTTCCCCAACACATTCTATGAAGCAAACATCACCCTGACACCAAAACCAGGAAAGGTCCCCCCCCAAAAAAAAACTACAGATAAATTTAACTCATGAATATCAAAGCAAAAATGCTCAATAAAATCTTAGCCAATAGAATACAGCTACACATTAAAAGAATTATATATCATGATCAAGTGGGCTTCATCCCAGGTATTTAAGGCTAGTTTAACATTTGCAAATCCATAAATATAATTCACCATATCAATAGAAGCAAAGACCTCTCAATAGATGCAGAAAAAGCATTCGATAATTCAGCATCCTTTCCTAACAAGAACACTTAAGAATAGAGGCATAGGTGGCACATTTCTAAGTCTAATTGAAGCCATCTATGACAACCTCATATATAATACCATACTGAATGGATTAAAACTTAAAGCTTTTCCACTTAGAACTAGAACCAGACAAGGACATCCACTATTGCCACTACTATTCAACATAGTGCTGGAAGTTTTAGCCAATGTAAACAGGCAAGAGAAGGATATAAAAGGCATTCAAATAGGGGCAGAGGTCAAACTCAAGCTCTTTGCTTATGATATGATTTTATACTTAGAGAACCCCAGATACTCAACCACAAGACCCATGGATGTGATCAAGAAATATAGCAACATATCAGGGTATAAATGCATTGTTCCCAAATCAGTAGTCTTTGTATACACCAATAACAGACAAGTTGAGAAGCTAATCAAAGACATAACTCCCTTCATAGTAACTTCAAAGAAAATTAAATACCTAGGAATATACCTAACAAAAGATATAAAGGATCTTTACAAAGAGAATTATGAAACCTTAAGAAAAGAAATTGCAGAAGATCTTATCAAATGGAGGAACATACCATGCTCTTGGCTGGAAACATTGTTTAAATGTCTGCCTTACCCAAAGCAGTCTATAAATACAATGCAATCACCATTATAATACCAAATCATACTTTGAAGAATTGGAAAATAAAGATCTTCATTTTGTATGGAAGCATAAGAAACTCTGTCTAGCCAAAACAATTTTTATTAATCAATACAAAGCCAGAGGCAGTACTCTACCACACGTTAGGCTATCTAGTAAGTCCATAGTAATCAAAACAGCATAGAATTGGCTCAAAAATAGAGACATATGAAACAGAATAAAAAACCAAGTAACGAAACCAGTCTCTACTTTCCATCTGATCTTAGATAAACCAAACAAAAGCATACAGTGGGGAAAAGAATCCCTATTTGACAAATGGTGCTATACATGTAAAAGACTGAAACTGGAGCCAACCTTTTCCCACTTACAAAAATTGACTCAAGATGGATAAAAGATTTAAATATAAGTCATGAAACCATAAAAATCTTACAATAAAGTGTGGGAAGAACTCTTGAGTATGTTGGACTGCAGAAAAGATTTTATGACAAAGACTTCAGTGGCCATCACAACAAGAAAAATTAACAAATGGGACTTAATTAACCTGAAGAGCTTCTGCTCAGCTGAGGACACAACAAGTAAAGCAAATAGACAACCTTCAGAATGCAAAAAAAAATTTGCATGTTATGAATCTGACAAAGGTTTGATAACTAGGATCTATAGAGAACTCAAATTAACCCCCACAGAGCAACAATCCCATCTATCACTGGGCAAGTGACATGAGCAGAACCTTCTCTGAGGAAGACAGATGAGTGGTTAACAAATATATGAAAAGATGCTTATTGTCCCTAATCATCAGAGAAAAATCAAATGAAAATGCAGTCAATGTAACCTGGTTTCTTTCTTATACCCTCAATGAATTCCCAACATCAAAAAAAAAAAAAAAAAGGAAAGAGAAAAAAAAGTTCTTGTTAAAAAAAAGAAGAAATTCAAATGAAAACCACCGTGAGATATTGCCTAACCCCAGTAAGATTAGGCCTCATCACAAATTCCCAAAGTTGAAGATAGCTGGCATGGATGTGGAGAGAGGGCATTATTTTTACTATGTTGGTGGGACTGCAAATGCATGTAGCCTCTTTGAAAGGAAATATGAAGGATCTTCAAATAAGTAAAATAAGACCTCCCATTTGACCCCATAAACCCATTCCTAGGCATGTACCCAGAAGATAAGAAATTATTTTTATCATAAAACATTTGCACTAGATTGTTTATCATAGCTCAATTTACTATTGCCAAGATGCGTAAATAACCTAAATTCCCATCAACGTAGGAATGGATTAACAAACTGTGGTATACATATACCATGGGAATACTATTAAGCCATAAAAAAGAGAGACTTGATAACTTTTGTATTAACCTGGATGGAGTTGAAACACATTTTTCTTAGTAAAGTACCATAAGAATGGAAAAGCAAATATCCAATGTACTCAATTCTAATATGAAACCAATTTAGATAATCTAATATAAACCTACATAGAAGTAAAACCCAATTCAATTCATGTTGAGATGAGGGGATGTGAGGGAAAGGAGGGTAGAAAGGGGAGTGGTTTGCTTCTACTTAATGGGCATAATGTAGGGGTATATGACAGATCTTTTGGGTGCAGGACACAACTATAAGATGGAGTCTACTGAACAAATTCAAATATTGTGGCCTGGTTGTTTGGACCATCACATTAACCTGAAATTAAAAATAATAATTATTTTTGAAATGTTCGTTATGAATGCACAGAAGTACTATTATTTTTGTATATGTATCTTTTATCCTTCAACATTCTATTTTTTAACCAGCTGAATTTGACTCATTTCAACTTTCTACAATGAGTTCTAATAGGTTTTTAGGGGATTTCTTGAGAATTTTTCCATGTAAGATTACATCATTTATGAACATTCTAATCTAGATACTTTAATTCTCCTTTTATCTAATTCAGTCTATCTAGTGCCTACCACACAATTTTGAATAGAAGTGATGAGAGTATGCATCCTATTTTGGTCCTGATCTTTGGTGAATATGTCCAGTTGTTCACCATTAAGTATAATGTTAGCTGAGGGTTTTTGTCAAAGTTGTATAATTGAGTTTTTGTTATGAAATGATGTTGAACTTTTTCAAATGATTTTGTATGTCTATTGAGATATTTAAAATTTTTAATGATATGATTATTCTTCAGATATTAAAATCCACCTTATATTTCTGAATACATACCAGTAGAAATATAATAGGAACAATTATATCTGTATGTTAGTGGACTCGGTTTGCTAACATATTGTTGAGGATGACTGCATTCATTTTCATGAGATATTGGTCTTGTGATGTCTCTAACTGGTTGTTTTTTTTTTTTTGTTTTTTTTTTTTTTTTGAGACAGAGCCTCAAGCTATCCCCTTGGGTAGAGTGCCATGGCATCACAGCTCATAGCAACCTCCAACTCCTGGGCTGAAGCCAGTCTCCTGCCTCCACCTCCCAAGTAGCTGGGACCACAGGCACCCGCCACAGCACCCAGCCATTTTTTGGTTGCAGCCATCATTGTTGTTTGGCGGGCCCAGGCTGGGGATTCGAACCCACCACCTTAGGTGTACATGGCTGGTGCCTTAGCTGATTGAGCCACAGGCGCCGAGCCTCTAACTGGTTTTAATGACAAACTAATACTGGATTCTCTAAAATGTAGTCATGTCTTATTTTTATTTTCTGTTTCTCTTAAAATAGTGTGAAAGTCTCTGACTTTTCATTGGGTTATTTGATCCATATATTAATATTTAATATTATTATTGGTATATAGTTGGATGTATGTCTGTCATTTTACTTATTTTTCTGCATTTTTTCTTTATTGCTTTTTTTGCATCAGATTAATATTTTTTTAACTTGGCATTTAACTTATAGATTTTTTCACTATCTTTCTAAGTTATTTCCTTTGTGGTCATTCTGTCTTAGTATGTACATCTTATTTTATCAGAATCAGCTTTAGATTTAAACTACCTTAATTTCAGTGAGATATAGAAACATTAGTCTTATTAATCCTGTTGTCTTTTCTCCTTATATAATCAGAAATCATATCAGATTGTATGTACAGATATTATATCTACAAATATTACAACAGTACAAGGTTATAATTGTTACTTTATATAATTTTATGATGTGTAAGGAATCTGAGAGATAAAATCTGAGCCAGATTTTAAAAACAAGTCTAGGATGTGGATACTAGATGGCTGGCTAGAGACATCAGATGCCAGAAAAGTTTTAGATGAAGAAAACATAACATAGATGAAACTCTGAAAGAAAAGTTCTGGAAACTACCAGACACTCCATAGGAAGAAGTTCCAGAGTAGAACAAGGAGAAGCAGGATTTCAGTAGGGAGAACCACCTGAGGAATTTCAAGCCTCATGGAAAGGATAGGTAGCCATGTTTTTTTTTTCCTCCCTCATACTACTGGTAGACTGTAGGCTTCCAAACTATTGGAGAGCTTCTCTCTCAGGAGCCCAAAAGCTATTTGCTGCCAGTGAACTGGAAGTTTCTTGAGAACAGAACACTAGGCTACCCCTCCCCTTTGGGTCACTCCCTCTCACCGCAGACATGAGCTGAGGTGGTGTGTGGCATAATTTTTTGCACCCATTGTGTGCCTTTGTCCTCCCCAGGGAGCATCAGACCATCAATTTTCTTGTCAATAGCCCCTACACAATGATTACCCAATACCTAACCAGACTATGTTGTCCATGGAGGCAGGGCTGGTGGATCTCAGGGAAACTGTACTCCCAGAAATTAGACACAAGGGAAGCCTTATCTTGGGGGAAGAGAAGATTACAACCAGTGAGGATATCCCTCAAGACAAAGAAAATCAGAGTGCCAGCTGTCTGCCATTTGGGCTCTTCTCTTTATCATCACCTCACCTGCTCATAGCTGACCAAGCAGCAGTGACAGTTCCCACATGAATCAGCACTGGTATTTGAAGGAATGACTAAGCCAGTACTCTCAGGAGCAGCTGCTTCAACTCTGTTAGAATGCCCTCCAACCCAGGCTTCCACAGACAGTGAGACTCATGCTTTTCCTCTTAAAGACCTGAAGTAGGCCAAGGAGTGCATAGATTCTGAGTTCCCTGCCTGCTGGACCTCCCTGGTGCTTCCCACCTTACTGTTGTAGCAGAGCAAGATATAACCAGAAGTGGATGGACATTAAGCCAGGTCAAGCACTCTAGGAGCAACTTGAGACCAGTATGCACTCCACGACATCCCAAACTGCCCTTCTCCCATGATAGACTTTTGGGTGAGGTGGAGCCACCTGGTCAGGGATTGAATTTAGAGGATCAGAGGACAGATCTGCAAGCTGGATTCTGTGTTCCCAGGACTTGCTTGTTTTGCTTGGTGGCATAAAAGTTAGTTCTCCCCAAGGAGAACTAAAAGAAGATTGTTGTGTGGGTCTGAGCCACAGTGCATTTAAAGAAAACACCCCTCCTTCCTATGGCCACCACAATGGCTGTGCTTTTGGTCCAGAGTAGGATCCTTGCCATTGCAGGTGAATTCAGTTAATTTAGCCTGCTACTTGCAGCCAGATTCCAGAAGGTGATCCACGGGGTGTGGGGAAAGGAAGAAGGGCAGTGAAACCGAGTCCACCCTGCAGTGGTGGACTGTACTCCACTACGCCTCAAACTACCCTTTCCCTTTGACAGACATTTTGGTGAGGCGGAGCCACTTCAGCCCCTCCTTGGTGATTTTTCCCAGCAGCCTGGGATCTAACCCTTGATCCTTGCTGAGGTAGCTCTTGTGCCCAGCTTTGTGGAGTGGGAATACAGGCTCACCCAACCCAGCCAAGCACAGCCTCACTCCTCCACTCACCTAGGCTGTGATGGAGCATAAGAAAGAATCCCATGGGAGCTCCAAAGCCACACCCACCACCAGAGACATCTGAGTGCTTCTCCTGGTGGGTGCAGAAGCTGAACACAGGCCACAAAAGTTACCACTTCAGCTGGCTCTTTCCTGCAAACACTGCCCGGTAGCAGGAAGGGCAAGTAATGCAGCCCATTATAGCATTTACTGATTCAATTATACAAGGCATGATGATTGCCTGCAATTACAACCTACTGAGTTAGAATTTAAACTGAGTATATCAATATAATTCATACTGTTAAGGAAACAACAAGGCTAGAGAAAGGCCAAGGAAAGAGAAAAGATTTGAAAGCCTTTTATCTCCTTGTTCATAAAACACAAAGAATCTACCCATGCACATAGTACACCACAACTAGAGCCTACAAATAACCAAGTGGGAAAACCACCACACTAAGGATATCAATAACCAAGGCATCCATCCAGAACTCAGACTACCCACACGCAAAGCCTAAGTCCAGTATGTGCTACAGGAACACTCCTATGAGTGGGGGGCAGAGGGAGTCCCATCTAAATAATTAAAATCCCAAAACAAGAAGCAGAAGCTGCTATAGATGAGAAGGAATCAGCACAAGAACTCTGGAAGTATGAAAACCAGGTTGAAAGGATACACCCAAAGGAGCTCACCAATTCTGTACAAATGGATCCAAACAAAAATAAAAAATGCTGAAATGGCAAATAATGAATTCTAACATGGATTGTAAAAAAGCTAAATGAGATCCTGGTTTTTTCTAGATGTGGGAAAAATGACCTTGGTATTTTAGTGGGGATTGCATTGAATCTGTGAATCACTCTGGGTGGAATAGCCTTTTAGCAATGTTGATTCTGCTGATTCACGAGCATGATGTTTTTCCATCTTTTTACATCCTCTGTAATTTCTTTCCTCAGTGATTCGTAGTCTTCCCTGTAGAGGTCTTCCTCTTTCTTAGTTAAATACTTTCCTAGGCATTTTATTTTCTTGGTTGCTACTGAGAAAAGTATTACATCTTTTCTTTCATTCTCAGCTTGTCTGTTGGTGTATGTGAAAGCTACTGATTTATATATGCTTATTTTGTAGCCTAATACTTTGCTGAATGTATTTATCAATTCCATTTGAGTTGAAATTTTGGGATTTTCTAGATGGATCATGTCACGAGCAAAGATCAATAATTTCACCTCTCTTCTTTCCCTATTTGGATACTCTTGATTTCTTTCTCTTGCCTGATTGCTTTGGCAAGAACTTCCATCACTATGTTGAGCATAAGTGGAGACAGTGGGCAACCTTGTCTGGTTCCAGTTCTAAGCATGAATGCTATTAATTTTTTCCTGTTCAATATGATGTGGGATGTAGTTTTGATATAGATGCCCTTTATAATTTTGAGGTAAGTTGTCTATGCATCTGTTTTGTTAGGCATTCTTATCACAAGAGTCCTGAATTTTGTTAAATGCTTTTTCTGTGTCTGTTAAAAAGATCATACAGTCATTGGTTTTTCATTTATATTTATGGTGAATTACTTTTATAGATTTGCTTATGTTGAACCATTCTTGCATCTCTGGATGAAACAAGTTGGTCATGATGAATTTTTTTTTTTTGGTGTACAGCTGAATTTGGTTTGCTAATATTTTATTGAGAATTTTTGCATCTAAATTCAAAAGGAATATTGGTCTGTAGTTTTCTTTTTTAGTCGTGTCCCTTCCTGGCTTTCTTATCAAGTGGATTTAGGCTTCATAGAACAAGTTATTGAACATTCTTTGCTTTTCATTGTTAAGTCCAATGGCCAACAAACACATGGAAAAAAATGCTTACCATCTCTAATCATAAAGAAACCAAAGTTCAGTCGTATATCAAAAAATAATTCATCACAATCAACTGGATTTCATCCCAGAGATGCAAGAATGGTTCTGTATAAGCAAATCTATAAATGTAATCCACC
The DNA here is from genome assembly GCA_963574575.1 of Galagoides demidoff. Lineage (NCBI taxonomy): Eukaryota > Metazoa > Chordata > Mammalia > Primates > Galagidae > Galagoides > Galagoides demidoff. Next base: position 20,930 of record CAUYQV010024032.1, on the reverse strand, counting down.
ACAAAAAATAAATAAAAGCTTAAATTAAAAAAAAACTCAAAGAAACCAGCAAAACTAATTCATGAAATAATTTAAAATTTACTAATCATAGATATATTAAATAAAATAAAAAATTTTCTACATAGAAACAGAAACAATAAACTGAGTAATTAAATAGACATCTTACTGAATGGCACAAGATATTTGCAAACTATGCATGCTATAAAAGGCTAATATCTACAATCTACAGAGCACCAAAGAAAATCAGCAAGAACAAAACAAATAACTCCATTAAAAAGTGGGTAAAATACTTGAACAGAGTTTCTTCTAAAGAAGATACAGGCTCGGCGCCTGTGGCTCAATCAGCTAAGGCGCCCAGCCATGTCCACCTAAGGTGGCAGGTTCGAATCCCCAGCCTGGGCCCGCCAAACAACAATGATGGCTGCAACCAAAAAATGGCCAGGCATTGTGGTAGGCGCCTGTGGTCCCAGCTACTTGGGAGGCGGAGGCAGGAGACTCGCTTCAGCCTAGGAGTTGGGGGTTGCTATGAGCTGTGATGCCATGGCACTCTACCCAGGGGGATAGCTTGAGGCTCCGTCTCAAAAAAAAAAAAAAAAAGAAGATACAAAAATGGCCAACAGACATATGAAAAAAGTGCTCAACATTACTGTTCATTAGAGACATACAAATTAAAATCACAATGCAATACCACCTGACCCATATCAGAATGTCCATTATTATTAAAAAATAAAAATAGATATTTGTTATGGGTGTGGTGATAAAAAAATGCTTTTACAGTGTTGGTGGGGCTATAAATTGGTACTACAACTATGGAAATTAGTATGGAAATTCCTCAAGGAACTAAAAATGGACCTACCATTCAACCCAGCAATCCCGCTACTGCATATCTACCCAAGGGAAAAGTCCTTATTCAAAAAAGATACATGTATTCCAATGTTTATAATGGCAGAATTCACAATTGCAATGATGTTGATTTAACCTAAGTTCCCACCAATTGATGAGTAGATAAAGAAAATATGATACCTATATCTATATCTATAATGTATACGTATATTATATATATATATATATATATATCATCTACATCTATATCTATCTCCCCTGTAGTACTACTCAGCTATAAAAAGGAATAAAATAATGTCATTTGCAAAAACTTGAATGGAAGAGAAGATTATTGTGTCTCAAGAATGGAAAAACAAACACCACATGGTCACACTAATAAGTGGGAGTTACAATGGGTATACATGGTCATAAAGTGGTGTAAAGGACACTGGAAACTAAAAAGAGGGAGAGTGGTAGTGGTTGATGGCAAAAAAAAAAAAAAAATTACCTATTCTGGTGATGGGCACACTAATAGCCCTGACTTCAGCATCATGCAATTCATCTATGCAACAAGAACATTTAATTTATACTTTTTGATATTTTTGAAAAATTATAAAGAAAGAAAGAAAAGTCAGATATATTTATAGTTTTCATATTTTAACATTATTTATCATTTCTAATTTCATTATTTTCTTCCCCTGGGTTCAAATGACTACCTCATGTCATTCCCTTAGCCTCTAGAGCTGTACTCTCACTCACCTCCTTTGTGCTCTTCTTGGGTATTATTTTTATATATGTTATAGGTCCAATCATATATTCTGTGTGTATTATTTTATTAAATTGCTTTTTGTTGAAGAAAAGAAATATTCATTTACACCATATTTTACATAATTACCTTGTGGGGGTATTTTGTGTGTGTGTGTGTATTTTAATTAGCATCTGAGGTTATTTGATGCAGCCTAAAAACTTCTTTCAGTATTTCTTATATGGTGACTCTTTTAGCAGCACATTCTGTCAGTTTTTATATGTCTGACAATGTCTTTATTACACCTACATTTTTAAAAGTAATCTTTGCTGAACATAGGATTCTTGCTTGACAGGTTTTTTTTTTCAGTATGTTGAATATATTATCTCATTGTTTCTGAAGAGAAATAAGCAAATAATCTCATTGGGTTTTCCTTGGAAGTTATGATTCATTTTTCTTATGGTGCTTTTAAGATTTTTTCCTTGTTTTTGTATTTTAGCATTTATACTATGTCTGTTTTTTGACCTAATTGTAGTTTTTGAGCTTCCCTAAATGTGTGGGTTAGTGATGTTTAAAAAATGTTCTGCCATTGTTCTATAAATATTTCTCTGCTTCTTTCTCTCCTTTTCTCCAGACTGTACTCCTATTACATGTATGTTGGTGTTCTTAATCTTGTCTCAGATTTCCCTGGTACTTTTTCATTTTTCTTCATTTTATTTTCCTCTGTAGATGGCATAACCTCTATCACTAAACCTGGTAATGGTTTACTTTACTAGGTTATATCTATTATTGAGTCCTTCTAGTAGCTTTTCATTTAGTTATTGTACTTTTCAAGTACAGAATTTCCATTTAATTCTTTCCTATTGTATCTATTATTGACATTCTCTGATGTGACATTCTCATCAGACCTTCCTTTACTTCTTCAATCATGGTTTCTTTGTGTTCTTGCAACACATTAATAATGGCTACTTTGGGGTCTTTTTCTGTGAACTCTAACAACTAGCCACTGGCTCACTGGCTACTTCCACTATTGCCTCTTTAGTTCCAGTATACAGTCCATACCGACCTGCATATCTCAGTTTTATTATTTTGATATTGTTGGAAGATTCCCATTTTTGATATAAGTTATAGGAACTCTGAGTGCAGTCCACCTCCTAACCACCTGGTACTGGACTTGTTGTCATTGTTTGCTTATTTATTTGGTTATTATTAGTCTTTTAGAAAAGTCTATTCTCCTCTCTCTTCTACACAGTGTTAGGCCTCTGATGTTGCTTCTTAGGGAAGTTGGGCCTTGGGTATGCCCACACTTACTGTGGATGGCAGTGGTTTTATTAGGCCTGTCTTTGACTGTCTATGTCTCTGATCACACTCAGCTATTGTCATCACTTGCTGCTGCCTGGTATTTCTATTATTTTCAACAATGCACTTGGGGCATAATTTATTGACCCAACTAATGCACTAATATTTGGGACATTTTTTTGGAAAGGAATAGTTCCCAAAGTCAGTGTCTGAGGTTTCTTCCTGACCCCAGGAGGACTCCTCCTAATTGTCTCTTCACTGAGTTTCTCCTGAAAATTAGCTGGCCTATAGTTTAATCTATTGATATTATTATCATCAATAATTCTGCCAATATTCTTCTAGTTTCCTTTCACCAAAGACTCTACTCATTCTGAAAGTACTCTTGGATTTAAATTCTTCTTGGTCATATTGCAAATGCAGTTAGTTACTTTAGGAAGACATCAGGAGCCAACCTGTTTTATGATATGCTTATCCTCCTAAGCAAATCTCTGGAGCTGGTAGTGAGTATAATGACGCACTTCTCTAATACCCCTACCTTAGGAACTAAGCGCTAGTGTGGGTCACCTAAGATCTTCTTGGCTTTCTTTTTATGGAATTTCTTATGGGCTGGGGAAAGGGTGGACAAAACTGCCATGCCCAAGAGCTGCCATGCCCAAGGTAAAGCTACTATTCTGTAAGAGAAGACTGATTAAAAGAAAAAAAGCCCTCATTTTGGCTCTGTTTGCCCCAAACTTAACTTTGGCAATAGGGAGCTGAGTACCAGATGAGAAATGGTAACATCTACCTCTTTTAGGAAGATAGCCCTCTTACTGGGAGCCTTGAACTTTTGTCTATTTCAGTCTAAAGTAGAGTTTCTGTCTCCCTCTAAGCTGGGGGAGGGGAGTGATAGGAGTAGTCTTGTTTGAAATATCTCAGACTCTCATTGTTTTTGCTGAATTTTGGTAGATTTTTTGAATGGATTTTTTTTCCTTATTTGCTGTGTGGCTTTAGGATGATTTCCATAGACTATGTTTTCTCGTTTTGTTTTATAATTTTCACTGGTTTTGCTGTGTATGTGGGGGGGTGGTGATCCACAGAGCTCCTCATGGTGCAATATTTTACAAGAAGTTGATATGGCCTGTCAACTCCTAAGTGGTGAAATCAAGTAATGGGAAGAGATTTCCTGGATCTTTTAGGATCTGATGTTATACGAGTACTCCTGGTATGAGGAACATGCTGTACTAGGCAGGTATATGCCATAGGAAGTTAATACAGCAGTGAAAGCTTGACCACAGGAATTGATTTTTTTTTAAAAGTGTGAAAGAAATTAAAAAAAAAAAAAAGGAGAGTGAAAAGTACAGAAAAAGGAATATAATTTTAATTTTATTGATACTATTTTATTAAAAATAATCTTCAGAGCTACATTTCAGTGCTCAGAGATTATTAGGTATTGTTATTACTTCACAGGCTCCTTCTTTTCTTGAAGAAATGTGCACGACTATTTATCTTTGCTTTCCCCTCATTTCTCCTTATAGAAAGACTTTTTTGGTCTATTTTGAAATAAACTTCATTTTGTTCCTATGAGCTGTCATCATAGCTCTTAGATTAAGTCTGTGTACATCCAAGAAAATGCAGCACAGATGGGATGGAAGGGCTAGGTCAAAATTGAACTTCAGAGGGAGGCTCAGTACGCATTATCACTTTGGTGGACCCTGTCATGTAAAAAGAGAGCATCACTTTCTGTTGGAAATATTTCATATGGCTAATCATATTCATTTATAAGGATTGAAAACCAGAAAGCTAATTAACCAAATGAGAATTCAAGTGGAATTATTAAATTGTTGAATACATTTTTGTTAATTTATCCTATACCCCTTCAAAATTGGACTACAAAAGAAAAATAGGCTTGGAGTTAAAACATTAAAATGCAATTTTATTTAATTTTACAGATCACAACTTATAGTTATGCAAATGCCAAGCACAATTTCAGATTAAGTAGATCAGAATGGAGAGAAAATAGATTTTTGTGGTACAGAAAAAATATTCTCTTGTTGATCTTAGAGTATCTGTCATTAGCATTCTCTTATTAACATTTAAAGAAGATTTATGCATACACTGATGGGAGAATTAACCTCTGAATCTGTAATGTCAAGTATTTTCCATAAAAAGCTTACAGAGACATGCTTGAAGAATTTGGCTGTTTACAATTAGAGATGATACTATTAATTTTACAAAAATGATTTTATTAATTTTACTTGCAGATGTATCAAAAGTGCCAAAACCTAGGACTTAAATTTTGTCTCATTTTCTGTTTCCATAGATACATATCCATGTATGGTACAGAATTCAATTTAGCTGGAGCATCACTGGCCAGTAGAAATGTCTTTTACATGACAGAAATGTTCTGTATTGTCCAGTATAGCAACTACTGACTTCATGTGGCTATTGATCTTGGGAAACATGACTCATATGATTGAAGAACAACATTTTTTATTTCACTTAATTTTACCTAATTTAAATTTAAGTAGACAGATGTGGCTAGCAGCAGTTCTATGGGAATCCCAGAGCTAGAGTAGTTAGTTCATGGTCATTCTATTGCATTGGTTCATTTATCTTTTTCCTTCCGATCCCTTCCTCTCACCCACCACACAGAGAACAACACTTACCACTACCCATAATTATAAAAAAAAAAAATTCTGTGTGATGGCTTAACTTTAAAAGTAATAGGACAAGATTAATTATTGTTTCTTGAGAAGCCAAGTACACAAGATAATTCAATGACTGACCAAAGAGTGCTTGTTAAAGAGTAGAGATGTAACAGTTTAATTAGTGCTTATTATTTCTACCACCATCTTTTGTGATAAAGTGTAATCAAAATTATAAATAGGGACTAATTTCTAAATAAAATTTTATTCAGATGAATTTTTACATGAGAGGTCCAAGAAAAGTTGAGTAATACAAGATAGTAAGTAACTTTTCAAGACTCTGTTGTAGGCTCAATGAGTGGTGAAGTTAGACGGTCAGAGGGTATGTGTGTTCCTGATGAGGCTCAGCTAACAGTGGAGGGGTGTGCTAGTTGTGGATATTGGTGAGGAAATGCTTAAGGATACAGTTAAATTTTTAGGTTGAATAGGAGGAAAATGAAAATGAGGACAGACTGGTAAATCGACAGTAATTTAAATCAATGGATCAGAAACCTTCATGAAGACAGGTGGGTCATAGTGGGTGTCAGAGAGGGAAAATTTGGAAAGATAGTCGTGATCAGAGAATTGAAAATTAAGGTTTTATATTTCAAAAGAAGAATTTCTTTTGATAATAAGATCTAGAATCTTTGTAGCTGAAATAATACAAAAAATGAATATCATTGAAATTAGGGAGTATAAGGAGTTATGAGACCATATATGTGTCTATCATTTTTAAGGACATCAGAGTCACTCAGGGCAATGATATCATTTGGAAAGGAGAGCAACACTGTGGGCCCGTGATAAATACTTCCTTAAATAAGGAAATAAATAAATACTGGCAAGTGAACAGCTGTTAAAAGACAACAAAGAGGAAGGAGCAAGGGCTGTAAAATTGGACAACACACACTTCAAAGGAAGAGCTGTTAAACCAGTGGAAAAATACACAAGTGCAAGGTGGATCTAGAGTGTATCAGACCAATGTCTCAGCCTTGGAATAGACAAACCCTAAAAATAAGACAGGGAGGACCTCAGGGAGGATCAAGTTTAACATACGGTGAGGAGAAACAGGAAGCATCTTCTATTCAGCCAAAATTAAGGGGGCAAAGGGATGTGCGTGCTGTGGAGTGGGTAGGTTCAGAGGGCACAGCTGAACAGTTGAAAGGCAGAGGAGGGTAAGCTATATAAAGCCATACAACACATGATGATGTTTGCGATAATGACTGGAATATTTACATTTTGGGGAGTGACCTAGTATGATCAGAAGACATAAAAAATGAGCTGACTTCCATGTTCCAAAATGAATTTTTTTATGACGTTGCCTTGTTACTAAAACTGATAAGTTCCTGATTTTCCTGTTATGATAAAAATTTCTTTTTGATTTTTTCATGACATTTTTAAAGTCAAAATTATTCTGGTTAATTACACCTTGATTATCTTCATTCCTAAGTAGAAGATAGTGACCTAGGAAGGTAGGATCATGTGTTTTAGTTTGCCAATATGTCCCAAGACCCTAGAACAATGCCTGGTTACATAATAAGTGTTCAATAAATATTTGTTAAACAAAATAACTCATTTATATTCTGATATGTTACTTTGAGTGGGAGAAAAAGAGACTAAAATGATTCTACTTAGTTTTATTGGACATGTGCATGATATATTGGGTGTCATAATCAGGTCACACCTCCAGTGAAGTATTAGCCAAGTACTTACAAGATAGCTATGGTAATTATTTTTATTTTAAGTGTCAAACCCTTATATAGTGCTTCAATATGCCAGAAACTATTCTAATAACCTTACTAATATTAACTCATTAATTATTTTTTCTTTCTTTTTTTTAAATTAAATCATAGCTGTGTACATTAATACTATCAAGGGGTACAGTATACTGTTTCTATATACAATTTGAAATACTTTCATCCAAATGGTTAACATAATCTTCATGTCTTTTTCTTAGCTATTGTGTTAAGACATTTATATTCTACATTTAGAGAGATTCACATGTACCTTTATAGGATGAACCATAGGTGTGATCCCACCAATCACCCTCCCCTCCCCTCCCTCTCCCCTCTCCCCATATTCCTGGGCTAAAATTGGGTTATAGCTTTCCTATGAAAGCTATAAATTAATTTCATAGTAGGGCTGAGTACATTGGATACTTTTTATTCCATTCTTGAGATACTTTGCAAAGAAGAATATTTTCCAGCTCCATCCATGTAAACATGAAGATGAATTGTTATACTGCCCTAAGGGACTTTTGCTTTGGGCTTTAGAAATATCTAGCTGCAACTATTATGCTGAGCATGAGAATGTCATCTTCCATCTCTATCTCTACAGAAAATAAATATTGTAATAAGTCGGGAAAATATCTTTAACATCTCTTTATTGGGCCATTATTTATAAAATATGTATCATTTTCTGATGCCAAATAATAACTATTTTAAGCACTATTAATAAATAACTGCAATTATTGTCTGCTGGCTTGGTTTCTAGTAAGCTATCTTTATTATCATCTTTAAAGACATTGTGTGTTACGAATCTGTTTTGTGGGTTATTTTTTGTCAATCTGGTTCATTGTTAGTAACAAATTCCACCATTCACATCACTAAGATGCAATGGTGAATTGCAAAAAATTTCTTTGGTATTGCTAGTCAATTAGCCGACCTTTGAAGTCTTGCTTCAGGATGAGTTCTGCCAGTGATGTTAAATATCTATTTTGAATAACTCTGATGGAATTTTCTGAATTGTTGGTGACATTGTCCACAGAAATGAAAGAAGACACAATATTGGGTTTTTTCTTTAAGTCAGTTTTTTCTTTAGTCTTTGCCAGAATTCCAATATGTAAGGTGGTGGTATAAGCATCTTCTTTTTCTTTTTCTAAGGATGCACATGTAGCCATCTTGGTTGTAGAAACGTATGTGAATCCAAGCAATCAATCTTACCCACTCTCCAGCTGGGTTGTTATCCACATCATCTGTACCGTATGGATCCTCACTGCCCCCAATCTATAGCTACCACTGGGTGGATGCTTTTTTCATCTCAGTAGTGTACAATAAATCCATGGCCATAATCAAAGTAATCAGAGTGGCTCTGAAAAAGGGGCTGCCCCTTCCCTCTCCTTCCTTCTGCTAGGTGACCAGGGCTATGTACACAGTCTAGGCCATTTCCTGGGATTAGTTATCCTTCCCTAAAGCAATTATCTAACCCTACATATATTCTTATGTGCTTGAATGTTTCATATTCTTCCACTCTCTGAAACTCTGACGCTCTCCACCTCTGTCTGTTTCCTTGGGAACTCCCATGCAGAGGAGAGATGAGGTCTAGTGAGAGCCTATGTGGGACGAGAAAGGTGGAGGAATAATATTGACTGAATTTATTGGATACTCTGAGGTTTTATTTTTCTTGAAAATATAAAATCAATCAGGTATTGCCCCATGACAGGGTTTTTGGCTTTGTTTATTTTATTATTTTTTTGACCCAAGACCATCTTATGATCTGCGCGAGGATGTTACATTTCCTTAATATTTGGACCTTATTTTCTGAGCTGGAAACCCAAGTCTTCCTACACTGCCTAGGCATTTTGTCCCTCAGTGTGTCTGACCCTCTGTGGGAAATGGCAATCCGCGAAGAGCTGCTTCTTGGTCCTTGGTTTCCTTCCCTGGTTAGGAAAGTGGTAGGACAGTGTGGGTACAGTGGGGAGGGCTCTTTAACATCACCTGGCTCCGGACAAAGGAGAAAACTGGGTTTAGGAGGCCTGAGACATCGCAGGGGCTGCAAGTGACCCCCACTGGTTTCTACCCCGCCCCCGTGCACCATCCTGCCCTTCACTCCAGGTGGCCTTTGGTTCACCTCTGACCTTCTGAATGGTTGGAGATCACTAGCAGATTGGGGAAAAGACAGTATTTGCTTTCAGGAGACCTGAGAATAAACCCCAGCTCTATTAGCTATGTCACTTACCTTAGGTTCATGTAACTAATTTGCAAAATCCTTTCCTGTAGATTTTTTGTTTTTTTGAATGAGGAGCACCACAGATTCTAAACCCAAACATACCATAAATGATGCAAAGGGTCAAATATGGAATAAATATGTTCTTTGATGTCTGGAGACCCTCCTGGGTGAAGGAGTGCAATATTTTTCTTATGTTGTTCTCCTCCGCAGATAGTTTTAAGAAATTCTGAGGAATGCTTTCCAGTCGTCTTGTTGGTGTCGGCCTAGGAAATAAGGTTCAAAACTGCGAAGGAGAGCTTGATTTGTGATACAGGGTTGCAGCCTGCAGGTTGGCTGTTCTGACAGGTTTGGGGAAGCAGAGCTCTGGGCAGAAGCTGAGAGCAGTGTACTCAGAGGAAAAGGCAAGGGTGAACAGGAATTTGTGCTGAGCGGGGTGTCAGATTATATGTACTTAAGAAACGCCAGGAATCGTGACTAGTTAGTCAACATGCACATGCGCAGATGAGCTTTATGCCCCTCATGGAACCGCGTGTTCAGAAAATGGCAACGTTAGCCTGTTCTGAGAGTGGAATTTTTGTTCCTCTAAAGTAAAAAGGTGAAAGAGAGGACATGAAAACCTTCACTGTGCAGCCTCCAAGACTGAGCAGGCCAATCCTGTGGTCGGTGGCCCTTATCAGGAAGAAATGAAACCACAAAAGGGCAGGGAAGCGTTAGATAGTTGGGTGAAATAAACCTTTCTGGAGCAGGTCTTTCCAAAGGGTGGGCTCTGTTTCTTCCTTGGGAAAGAAAGCCTAATGGCTGGTGGGGAGTTATAACGAGGTAAGTCTGACTCCCCATCTTATCTTGGCTGGTAACGAAGTTTCTCCAGGGTCTGTGGTGTGGATTTAAAAAAAAAAAAAAAAAAAAGGTCTCAGTAATCACCTGTCATTTGTCATGAAATGCTTCTCTGAAATTTCATGATCTTTTACCTAACACTGTATGACTTATTTTCCAAGCTCTAATCATGATCGTAGTCATTCTAACTCCCATCTTCTCTCTAAAGATAAGAGAGAGGTATTTTTTACCTGGTATTTTTTACAGCCTACTTTTACACTATACTTTATATACACGAAAATATACATGTAAATTTCTGTGAGTTTTGACAGCACATCTTAGTTTCATAACTACCAACAAAACAAGATATAGAGAAGATCCACTAACCAAAAATTTCCCCCAAATCCCTATTTCCCCCTCTGTAGTACACACCTGCACCCCCAGCCACTGGCAGCAGCTAATCTTAGCAGCTTAATCTTAACATCAGTTCACTTGAGTCACATAAGTATTTTTAATTTTTTTTAAGACCATACATGTTTATATATATTTGGGTTGAGGAGGTGAATCACAAGCCATATAAAACTGAGATTAAACTGGAAAACTCTAAGGAAAGTAGCTTGAACCTAGCAAAACAAATTTGAGGCACCTCCATGATGTTCCATGCCTCAATAGCTTGTTCCTTGCTAACAATTTCTTTATTTACCAGTTGAAGTACATTTGTGTCTTCTGCAGTTTTTGCAATTATGAATTAAGTCATTTATGAACGGGTATTTGTCTAAATATAGGTTTTCAATTCATTTGAGTAAGTGTGGGATTTTTAGAGTGTATAAATATACGTTATATTTAAAAGAAATTGGTAAACTGATTGTAGAAGTGGCCGTACCATTTTGCATCCTGGCCAGCAATTTGTGAGCATTCCAGTGGCTCTACAATCATTCCCCCACATCTATGATTTTGCTGCCTGTGACTTTAGTTACCTGGCTCAACCACGATCCAAAAATATTAAATGGGAAAACTAAGCAATAAAGAATTTATGAGTTTTAAATTGTGCATCATCTGAGTAACATGCTGAACCTTGTGCTGACCCACCTACCTTGTCCTGCCCGTAGACGTGAATCCTCCCTTAGTCCAGTATCGCCATCTTGTATATGTTCCTACCAATTAGCCACTCAGTAGCCACCTCCAGGATCAGATAGACTTCAGTGGTATGTATCTCAGTGCTTATGTTCAAGTAACCCTCATTTTACTTAATAATGGCTCCAAAATGCAAGAGTACTGTGCCAAATTTAGAAATTAAACTTTGTCATATGTTAATATGTCTAGGAAGTAACAACATATGTTGGCAGTAACAACTATGTAGGTACCATAGTACCTGTGGTTTCAGACCTCCATTGAAGGGCTTACAATGCATCTCTGATAAGGCACAGGCTACTGCATATTCTTACCATCCCTGGAGCCCTTGGTATTATCAGTTTTGTTTGTTTGGGCCATGTAATAAATGTGTGATGGGTAATCTTGTTGTGGTGTCAATTCACATTTTAATGGCTAATAATGTCAATATCTTTACATGTGCTTACCTGCCACTTTTTTATATTCTTGTATTAAGTGTCTTTTCAAATATTTGCCCTTTTTAATGAGTTGTTTATTTTCTTCAGTGTTCTAATAGTTCTCAGTATATCCTCTATACCTTTCCTTATCAGATCTGTGTTTTGTACATATTTTCCTCTTCTGTTGCTTCTGTTTACCTTAATTTTTTTTTTTTTTTTTTGAGGCAGAGTCTCCCTATGTCACCCTGGGTAGAGTGCTGTGGCATCACAGCTCACAGCAACCTCAAATTCTCGGGCTTAAGCTATCTCTTGCCTTAGCCTCCCAAGTAGCTAGGACTACCAGCACCCACCACAAGGCCCAGCCATTTCTTTGTTGCAGTCGTCATTGTTGTTTAGCAGGCCCAGGCTGGGCTTGAACCTGGCAGTCTTGGTGTATGTGGCTGGTGCCCTACTCACTGAGCTACGGGTGCTGAGCCTGTTTACCTTAATATTAACAGTGTTCAAAGAGCAAAAGGTTTAAGTTTTAATGAAATGCAATCAATATCATTTTTTTCCTTTGTGGATCAAACTTTGGTTTTGTACCTATGAAATTTTAATCTAACCTAAAAACAAAAGTTTTTTTTTGTTGTTGTTGTTGTTTTCTTCCCCCAAAATACAGAGGGAAGGGGTTCTGGGTGTTTTGATCACATGATTTGAGTGAGGGCTATAAATTCGGCTTCCCACTGAATAATGTTCATTCTATTTGTGAGTACATTTTTGCCCCTTTCCTTCTCTCCCCTGCCTCCTGCTTGATTCCCAGTGACTTTTATTCCCCTCTATGTACTTGCGTGTCCATCGCTTTGTACCAGTTTATTAGAGGGTACATGTGGTATTTGTCTTTCCATTAGTATATTCTTGGATACGTTTTATTGTTTTAGTTTTACATTATTGTTCATGATCCGTTTGAAGGTAATTTTTGTTTATGACGTGAAGTATAAGTCTAGGTCCACTTTTTCTTACAAATGTACAATTATTTCAGCACCATTTCTTGAAAAAACTATCCTTTCTCCCTTGACTTTTCTTGACACCTTTGTTGAAAATCAGTAGAGCCTATGTGTTTGTGTTGTCAAAGTAAACCACACTGGGCTGTAGTTACACTGGTGAAATCAGATTCTGTTCAAGAACTATTGCAAGAGGAGAAGAGAAACCTCAGTGTAGAACTGGGCTCCACTCCAAATACAACAAGGAAAAGTGGGAATTTATAGTCAAGGAGCAGAGTGGAGATAACTGGATGTAAAATTATCAAGAAAAAATCTCAAGGATTAAGGGGTTTCTGGTCAAACAGGATTATTGCTGAAGGCAGGCCAGGGTGATGAGCTATCTGAAGCAAAAGATAAAGAATTTGGTAAGATACCAAGAGTCAGATAACTAAGGATGAGTGTCCAAGTTGGGGCCTAGTCAGAAAGGGAACCCAAAGGAATTTGACTTCAGTTTGGTCAAAGGAAAGAATCTTTGTCAGTGTCTATTTCTAAACTCTGAATTCTCTTCCATTGATTTATATTATTTTTTTAACCAATGTTACGCTGTCTTTGTTATCGTTTTATTATAATCTTGATGAGTTAGTATAATTCTTCTAACTTTGTTCTCATACTTCAAAATCATTTGGGTGTTCTAGATCCTTTGCTTTTCCATCACATTTTAGAATCAATTTGTTGATTTCTATATTCTCTTAGGATTTTGATTGGTCATGCACTGAATCTATAGGTCAGTTTGGAAAAAAATCACCATCTTAACAATAATGGCACCCTTTAAATTTGTGTACATGCTATATGTGGTATATACTCATATATATGTGTATACACACAAACATTTATGTTTTTAAATGTTTTGTGCTATTGTTAATACTATTGAATTTTGAGAATTTTAAATGTTATGGAAAATTTATTTGTTTATAACATGGATATCAGATTCGTGATCTTGCTTAGCTCTCTGGCTAGTTTTAATAGTTCTATTGTAGACTCTTTGTAGTTATCTACATAGACTATTATGTTATCTCCAAATAGAGACAGACTTATTTCTTAGTTCTCAGTTTGATACCTAATGACAGGTGTGCTCAAACTACAGCCCATTGGCCACATGCAACCCACCTAGGACATTTATCTGGCCTGCTGGGTGTTTTTGCTGCTGCTGCCTGTCCTGCTTAGCAGCCAACTTGTCCTGGAGCCCTCAATCCAGCCCTCCAATGGTCTGAGGAACAGTGAAATGGCCCCCTGTTTTAAAAGTTTGAGGACCCCTGCCTTATGATAATCGCTATGTCATCCAGCATGATGTTGCATTGAAATAATGAGTGGGATTATCTTTCCTTGCTTTGATTCTGATATTATAGGGAGAGCATTCACTCTTTACTCATTAAATGTGATATTAACTGTTGGTTTTATAGATGACTTTTATCCAGGTAGAGAATAATTGGTATTCCTACTTGGAGAAAATTTTTATTGTGAATGGATGTTGAATTTTATCATGATCTTTTTCTACCTTCATTGAGATAATCATGTTGTTTTTCTTGGTCTGTTGAGAAGATGAATGATATTGCTTAGCTATTTTTATCATGTTAAAGATAATGTAACATGAAATTTACCATTTAAACCATATTAGTGTAGGGATAATTAAAATTGTTTTATTTTTGAGTATGGAACCTATGTTATTCTCCCCAGTAGGCTCCACTTTTTCATAATAGAAGCTGTTGCAATAGTCACCCTTAAAGTCATCATATATAGGTATAATAGGAAATTGTAGCTAAATGTACCTTTATTTACAAAATTTTCATTACAATTATAAAATATTTTTTCTGTGCTGACTACCCCTTTGTAAAATTTTGTAATGGATATTTTGTAACTAAAGGTCTATTTAGCTGCAATTACCCATTTTCCCATGGTGACTTTATGGGTGGATTTTGGGACGCACTATATAATGTAATTGTATAATAAACTCACTTCTATTTGCAAGTATTTGAATTGATTAGCTTGCATTTTGTTGCATATTTCATTTCTGTGTTGATGGGAATATTATTCTATAGTGTTTTTCTTTGTTGTAGTGTCTTTGGTTTTGCTATGTAAAAACATATCAAACAAGTTCATAAAATGAGTTAGGAAATTGGGGTCATCTTCTGTATTCTGGAAGAGATTATGTGGAGTTAGTATTATTGTTTCCATAAGTATTTTGGATAATTCACAAGTGAAATCATCAGGGCCTATAGTTTTATTTGGTATAAAAATTTTAGTATAGATTGATTTAATAGATATAGGACTATTTGGGCTAGCTTTTCTTTCCTGAGGGAGATTGAATAGCTGTGTCTTCCAAAAATTTGCTCATTTAATATAAGTTATACAATGTATGGACATATATTTACTATAACTTTTCCTTATTGTAAGATTTTGATATTTACATCTATAGCTTCATAGATAACAGATACCCAGAGCCATGGAGGCTCCTAATGCTCACAAACCAACCCTTTGTCACATATCAACAGTGTCAGGGACTGACTCCACATGGTTTGTCTTTGTCTCTGAATGTTTTGTTGTCCCACTTAAAAAAATGTACAAAAATCCCTTCGGTGGGGTCGGTTCCTAACTTCCCTGTGGTAAGCAGCTCCCTAATACCTGCTAATGAGAAGTTTTACTCTTTATTATTGTTCACAATTGAGAAACGTTTGAGAAATTGACATTTCTCTACAAAAATGCATCAACTCAAAATTTCATTGTTATTATAACCAGTTTTAAGCCTAAGATCTCTGAATTATATCCATTTATCATTCATCATTATCCCATTTGTACTATAAAACTTTAAACTGTAAAATTTCATTATCCCATCTATAAAATTTTAAAGTATAAAATGTCCTCACCAAGAACATCTACAAAACAGTGGGGGAGAAGTGATAGTTGACCGTCACTTTTGGATGCGTCTGAGTCCATTCTAATCAGCATAGAAAGAGCTTCCAGGAATAATCTTACAGTGAATGTCACTGCCTTACATTCCAAGAAATCCCTACCCACAAATTCTCAGTTTTAAACTTTTTTTTTTTTTTTTGGCTAAGTTTGCCATAACAATGAACAACAAACCTGGAGGTTTAAACAACAGCTTTATGTCTCATAGTTCGGAAGCTGGCATCCTGTGTGTGTTCCACCTGAGGGGCGAGGGAAGCATCTGTGCTGGGCTTCCCTGCTAGCTCTTGCTGATACAATGGCTGTGGCAGCACCACTCCTGGGTTCACATGGCATTGTTCTCATGTGCGAGTCTCGGCATCCAGATTTCCCATTTTCCTGAGGACACAGTCATGTAGGATTAGGGCCTACCCTAATGAGCTAATCTGAAATTGCTCATTTGCAAATACACTTTTACCAAATGAGGTCACATTCTAAAATACTGAACCTTAGGGCTTGAATATATGAACTTTTGAGGAAGAGACCATTCAACCTATACACTTTCCAAAGTCTATTTATTTTTGTCTCATTTAATTAATATTGACAACAGTGTTTCCATCACAAGCATCCTAACTACAATCACAATGTTTAATTTCCTAACCCTGGCCCTGGAAAACAAGTGATGCATTTCTAAGTTTCCGAATTACTGCCTGAACAACATGCAGGGGAAATAATCACTCAAATCTCTCAAGTAATTTCAACTTTCAAGTTTTATTATTTAAAAAATAAATTTTGGCCAGCACCCATAGCTACGTGGGTTCGAACCCGGCCCAGACCAGCCAAAACAACAATGACAACTGCAACAAAGAAAAGCTGGGCTTTGTGGCAGGCGCCTGTAGTCCCAGCTACTTAGGAAGCTGAGGCAAGATACTCGCTTAAGCCCAGGAGTTTGAGGTTGCTGTGAGCTGTGATGCCACGGCACCCTACTGAGGGTGACATAGTGAGACTCTGTCTCAAAAAAAAAAAAAAAAGAAAAGAAAAGAAAATAAATAAATAAATAAATAAATTTCCTAAGGCTGTGGCTGCTATAGTGGTTACTCTATAACCACTGCACAAATTAAATGGAAAACCTCCTAGAAAGGATTCACTAGTCTATGATAGACACTTGGGTACCATTCGTGATTCATGGGAGAAGGTCAGCACAGCATTAACAGGAGTTTGTGAAAAGTTGATTCCAACCCTCATGGGAAAGACTTCAAGAGGTTCAAGACTTCTGTGGAGGATGTAACTGCAGACATGCTGGAAATAGCATGAGAGCTAGAATGATAGCTGGAGCCTGAATATTGACTGAATTGCTGCAATCTTGTGATAAAACTTAAATAGATCAGGAGTTAACTTCTGTGGATGAACAAAGAAAGTGGTTTCTTGAGATGGAATCTACTCCTGATGAACATGTGGTGAATATTGTGGAAATGACGACAAAGGATTTATAATATCCCACAAACTTAATCACATAGCAGCAATTGAAAGGATTGACTCTAATTTTGAAAGAAATTCTACTGTGGGTAAATCCTATCAAACAGCATCCCATATTGAAAGGAACTTGCAAAAAGAGCCACTCAAGGCAAGTCAACAAATTGCTACAGCCAGCACAACCTTCAGCAACCAACAGTCTGGTTAGTTAGCAGCCACCAGCATGAGGCAAGACCGTCTATCAGCAAGAAGATTACTACACAGTGAAGGCTTCGATGATTGTTAGCATTTAAAAAAAATAAAGCATCTTTAAGCTCTGTGCATTGATCTTCTTATACATAATTGCACAATTAATATGGTATAAATATAACTTTTCTACTCATGGAGAAACCAGAATACTTGTGTGAGTTGCTTGATTGCAGCATTGATTTTATTAGTGTGGACCAGAACAGAACTTGCAATATCTTGGATGTTTGCTTGTATGTACCCAGAACTGAGATTTGCTGGATCACATGGTAATTCTATTTTTAAATTTTTCCACAGTAGTTTCACCACTTTACCATTCTACCAAATGCACAAGTGTCCTAAGTTCTCCACATTATCACCAAGACTTCTGTATTTTTTTTCAATATATATATAGTGGTCATTCTAATAGGTATGCGGTGATATCTTTTTTGTGGCTTTGATGTATATTTCTCTGTTAATAAATTTAAGCATCATTTCATATGCTTGTTGGTTATTTGTATCATCTTTTAAGAAAGGCTAATTCAAGTCCTTTGACGGTTTTAAAATCAGATTACTTACTATTTTGATGTTGATTGCAGGAGTACTTTTTATATTTTTATTTTATTTTTACATTTTTCATTATACAACAAATAATCTGTGACATCTTTACCGTCAGAAACAGTGCCCCAATTCACCTCAAAGATGTCACTTGATGGAGATACCTCAAGACTGAACCCTAATGAATGTCCTAGAACTATATTATTTTCCTTTATGTTACCCAACAGCACTTGTAAAAAATAGGAATGCTCCCCATTTTGTAAAACACAACTCTCGTTAGTAACTAAACTATGACGTTTCTCTACAAAAAATGCATCAACTCAAAATTTCATTGTTATTATAACCAGTTTTAAGCCTAAGATCTCTGAATTATATCCATTTATCATTCATCATTATCCCATTTGTACTATAAAACTTTAAACTGTAAAATTTCATTATCCCATCTGTAAAATTTTAAAGTATAAAATGTCCTCACCAAGAACATCTACAAAACAGTGGGGGAGAAGTGATAGTTGACCGTCACTTTTGGATGCATCTGAGTCTGTTCTAACCAGCATAGAAAGAGCTTCCAGGAATAATCTCACAGTGAATGTCACTGCCTTAGCTACGCAGGTGTTCAGGGCCACAGATCCTGATGTAAATATGTGCTTTTGTTTCTGAAATGAGAATATACAAGAAATGGAGATAAGAGAAGCAAAGATTTTACTGTTTACAACTACAGTTTAGAATGTAAAACATTTTTACAATCATTATTATGTGTTAAATAATTAGATTTCCTCTTCACTGACACTTCATCAAAACTACAGGTCTGGCCTTTGAAGAATGTTCTCAATAAGACCACTAATTTTTTTCCTTCCCTTATGGGAATCCCACAAAATGTGCTTTATCTGAATTTTTATATTGGCGTGACATAACTCTGTAGCAGGTCTGAAAACAGATAGTGCTGTTTTCACACATTTCATGCATCTCACCTATCAAATTTCTCATAGCACATTACATCCAATGTACAGTCTGTCCAGATAAAGACTATCTGTTCCAGAAGAAATTGCATGCAAAATTGTCACTGACACAACAAAATGTCTTGCAGAAACAAGTTTTCCAGTAACAAAGCTTCTGAATAGATTTGTCAATAATTCTGTCTATAGTAAAAGGATAATATGATCACACAGTTTAAAATTATAAACTTTTTTTTACTTATGTGTTTGTGTGTGTATGTATTTTTTTATATTATAATGTAAGGGTACCAACATTTTGAACTTTTAAAATTAAAATTAAAAAATTTTAAATGTAGACATAATTTTAGATTAATGTTATATATTTCTTTAGAATCATTAGTCATTCTACAATTCACGTGTAAAGGGAAGAAAGTGTCTTAGAGGAAGCCAAAAACAAAAGATGAAAGACTGTCATTAGCTTCGAAATGTCAGTATGTCAGAAACTCCTATTAAAAATTTAAAACTCTGGTGGACAATATTATGAAGATAAGGAAAGGAAAGGAATGACAACCACCAAGAGAATATAAGAGAGAGAAATAATAATAGAATAAAGATGATAATGAGATTCAAGACTCTTTTTAACAGGAAGCAACAGAGCAAGAAGGTAAAATTAACAGTAACGAAAAATGCAACGTGTTTGCTCATCAGACCATACACCTGTCAGCTACAGTTTCATTTTGACTTTGACAGATACTATTAAATCTCATTATGGCCTTAGGGTGTGTGTGACTTGTATGTGTGTATTCTTTCCTTCTGTATTTTCTTTATTTCAGCATATTACAAAGGTTTTGATTACATGGATTGCTTTTGTACTGCTTGAGTCAAAGTTGTAAGTGTGCCATCCCCCAGGTAGTGGACATTGTAGGATGGAAGTAGGATTACACCCATCCCCTCCTCCCGCCTCCCACCTGCTTGATTTCCATTGAATTTTATTTACTTCCATCTGTGCATGAGTACTGTCCTATTCCAATTTAGTAGCGAGTACATAAGGTGTTTGTTTTTCTATTCTTGCAATACTTTGTTTATGAGAATAGTCTTCAGTTCCATCCACATTGTGGCAAAATATATTGATTCATTTTTTATGGCTGAGTGATACTCCATGGAATACATATAGCACTTACTATTAATCCACTCATGAATTTATGGGTGGTTAAGCTGATTCCTCATCTTTGTGATTGCAAATTGTGCTTCAATAAATATGCTAGTGCAAGTGCCTTTTTGATGAATGACTTTTTTTCTCCTTTGAATAAATACCCATGGTGGGATTGCTGGGTAAAAAGTCCTGATCCATCTCAGTGCATTTGGACTTGCTGTTTCCTCAGCCAGAAGTGCTCTTACCCCAGGTAGTCACATGATCCCTTCCTCATCTCCTGTAACTCTTTTTTATCTCCAAATTAGATTCCAGTTAGATTATTCTGCTTTCCTACAAATAATTTTCATTCTCTGTGAAAACCCCATTCATTTTTCTTTATTCCATGCCATATCCTCAGTAATTCTTCTTCTCAGGCTGAATCAGCCTTTTTTCCTTCCAGTAAGAGAAAAAAGCACTTTTTTTTTTCCCTATCATAGCTCCTGTTGTGTACTCTGTAATCAGAATTAATGCTGTTTGATTATTTCTCCTACAAAATGCAAACTATTCTCACACTGAAAACCTGTCTCCTTTCAATGTGTTCTCTGCAGCCAAAATGCAAAACATTTTTTGCATGTGTTGAGCAGAACTATGGGTATCTCAATAATCCCCACATTAGGCTCGGCGCCTGTGGCTCAATCGGCTAATGTGCCAGCCACGTACACCTAAGGTGGCAGGTTCGAATCCCCAGCCCAGGCCCGCCAAACAACAATGATGGCTGCAACCAAAAAATGGCCGGGCATTGTGGCGGGCGCCTGTGGTCCCAGCTACTTGGGAGGCTGAGGCAGGAGACTCGCTTGAGCCCAGGAGTTGGAGG
>CAUYQV010024031.1:0-35727 GCA_963574575.1 Galagoides demidoff | reverse complement strand
CACAGCTCATAGCAACCTCCAACTCCTGGGCTCAAGCGAGTCTCCTGCCTCTGCCTCCCAAGTAGCTGGGACCACAGGCGCCCGCCACAACGCCTGGCCATTTTTTGGTTGCAGCCATCATTGTTGTTTGGTGGGCCGGGCTGGGGATTCGAACCCACCCCCTTAGGTGTACGTGGCTGGCGCCTTAACCGATTGAGCCACAGGCGCCGAGCCAGTTTTTCTATTTTTAGTAGAGATGAGGGTCTCCTTGCTTAGGGTGGTCTTGAACTCCTGAGTGCAACCAATCCACATGCCTCAGCCACCTAGGGTGCTAGGATTACAGGCATAAACCATCATGCCCAGCCAATTTTTTTATTTTTTGTAAAGACAGAGGTCTCACTATCCCCAGGGTGGTCTTGAACCTCTGGTCTCAAGCAATTCACTGGCTTCAGCCTCCCAAAGTGGTGGGATTACAGGCATCAGCTACATGCCTGGCCCAAAAGTACCTTTTTAATGGTTCCCTAAGGCCCACTGGATAAAATCTAAGCTCTTGAATCTGGCATGTGAAGTTCCTTGTAGTCCTTTCTAGTTTCATTTTCTGCTTCCCATATGTGTCTTCTGGGTCAGAACTTTATAGTACTAGCCCCTTTGAAGTGTTTATCTCCTCTTCAGCCAGGTGACCTGACTCAGGTTGTGGTCTCTGAGCCTTGCACAGAGCAGGTGCTCAGCAAATGTAGGGAAGGATGGAACGTCCTTTTGGGCACACTCAGCCCAGCAATGGAGGGGAGTATGTTGCCCTTCTGCAGCACCTCCAAGTTAGAGAGGCTATAGGCTATATCAGGCTGGGCACAGTGGCTCATGCTTGTAATCTTAACATTCTGGGAGGCTGAGGCAGGAGGGTCTCTTGAGCTTTGGAGTTCAAGATCAGCCTGAGCAAGAGTGAGACCCATCTCTACTAAAAATAGAAAAATTAGCCCGGCATCATGGTGGGGGCCTCTAGTCCCAGCTACTTTGGAGGCTGAGGCAGGAAGATAACGAGTCTTAAGAGTTTGAGGTTGCTGTGAGCTGATCTGATGCCTGGGCACTCTAGGCTGGGGCAACAGAGTGAGACTCTGTCTAAAAAATCCTTGTACTGGTTACCTACAATGGGTCTTTGGTATTCTGGGCTCAGCACCGAGGAATTCAAGTCTAGCAGGTGAAACCAACAGATGATGCCAGCATGGCCTAGGGCAGGGCTTGTGTTTCCTTGTACATGTGGGGCCCCAGGTTGGGTGGTGGTATAGGATCTGAGAAAGGCAGGGGCTGCAGTGGGACCAGACTGGACCTCTGTACTTTAGTATGGCTTCCTTGTTTTTCAGTTCTGGAACTCCCCAAAGAGCTGTCAGAAATCTTTGATCCCACAAGAGGTAAGCTGCAGTCCTCCCTGGGTCTGGGAATAAGGTACATAGCTCATTGGGTTGTATGGCTGTTTTCTTGGCCTTCTGAGGACGTTATGGTTTTGTTTGGTACCTGTGGAAAGGGTAAAGCTCCCGAGGGGTAGTGGGGGTTCCCTTTCATGGGCTTTGGTGGGTGGAGAGGTGGAAGCTAGAATGTAACGGAACTCTTTCTCCCTTCCCAGAGTGCATGAGCTCAGAGCTACTGGAGGAGTTGATGTCCTCAGAAGGTGGGTGGCCTGGGATGGTCAGGGGTGGGTGTGGGCAGTGGATTGGGCAGCTGCTGGGTGAGGCTTCAGCCAGGGGCCTCAGCCTAGTGCTCTCTGCAGTGTTTGCCCCCCTTCTCCGCCTTTCTCCACCCCCGGGAGACCACGATTACATCTACAACCTGGACGAGAGTGAAGGTGTCTGTGACCTCTTTGATGTGCCTGTTCTCAACCTCTGACTGACAAGGACCCAGACTGACCTGGGGGCTGCCTGGGGACCTCCCCCACTCACCCTTACACAGCTTGAGAGCCACAGACTCCTGGTTCCCCAGCCTCCCCTCTGCACAGTTCTGGCCACAGCTCCCATTCCTGTTCTGGCACTCTCACTGTGCTTGCAATGTAGGGGAAAGGGGTTCAGCCCCCACCACCATGGAGCCAAAGTGTTTGTTTCTCCTTTTCTGGGGCTTGTTCATCGCAGGCTGAGCTGCCACTCAGTGGCACAGACCTGAGGACTCACCATTGCCCCCTTAGGGCAGCTTGTCCAGCCCCACTGCCGTTCCTGCTAGCGGGTCACCCTCCAGGAGAAAAGGGTGGGGTGGAATTGGGCACATCCCGGCACCACCCCTAGCTTCCTTCGCTGCTCCTCACCCCTTGACCCTCCACCTCCCCGTGCACTTCTCATGTGCCCCTTATTCTGCTGGGCCCTTAGCCCTGGGGAGGTGCTAACAGGAAGGAACAGAGGTCTCCAGCTAGGAATCTGGGTGCTCTGTCCCTGAGGATTGGCCCAACCTCCTGCTGCCCCATTGCCTCCCTTATTTCCATTTATTCATTTACCCTCATGTAGAGCCATTTGCAGAGATTTAGAAAGATTTACAGTAACGAATGGATTCCTATATAAAAGATTATTTTTATACTTTTTGCAGCAAAAGGAAATTGTAATATTTGTACAGTGTCCAAGTGAATAAAAATAATGCCTAAGGCTATCTCTGACCTGGTTCTTTGGGCTTCTCCTTGGGACTCTGCTGGCTGGATTGGTGGTGGGACTGGGTGGGTCACTTTACTGGAACGGGAGGTGGGGCGACCTGCCCTCCCTGCCTCCACCTGCCGTACCTTGGGGCGGGGCGAGCCTGCTGGGGCGGGGCAGGGCAGGGCAGGGCAGAACTGGCGCCGTCCTACCTTCCTACCCCGGGACTCCAACCCGGAACTAGCTTCCCTTGGGAAGGCCGCAGTCCCTGGCCAGGAGCTGGAGCCTGGACCGTGAGCGTGGGCCACTGCACTGGGGCCTGGTCACGAACAGAGGAACGCCCTCGTTCCCCGGGGTCCCGGGCCAGTTGAGCCCTCGGCCAAAGGTTGCACGGTGTGTTGAAAAGCGCAGGCGTCCATGCCGGGGCTGGACCATGTCGCCCCCACGGAACGTGGTGAAGATTGCCGTTCAGATGCGTGACGCCATCCCGCAGCTCATCCAACTGGACCAGGTCACCAGACCTGTCCCACCTCCATCTGCCCTACTGCCTCCCACTGGGTCGCCCCTTTCCCCCCCCCCACCCCCCAGAACAGCCCACCCCACTCCTCCCCCGAGGCTTCTCTCCAGCCCCTCTCCGCCCGGTGAGTGACCGCTCCACTTGCAGGCAAAACCCCTGGCCGCTGTGCTGAAGGAGGTGTGCGACGCGTGAGTGGGGCCAGCCGGGCCAGAGGTTGGGGGAGGGCGGGCAGGAGGGGCACCCTACCTGTCTCACCGCGCCTCCGCGCCCCGCAGGTGGAGCCTGACTCACTCTGAGCGCTACGCCCTGCAGTTTGCTGATGGGCACAAGAGATACATCACTGAGAATGTGAGTCCCCTCTCCCCCAGCCCACACACTCCACTCTGACCCTTCTAAAACACCTAGCCCTGGGGCCCCAAACTTATCATCCCACTCTCTGGAATGTGATCTTTTACGGACCCACGCACGCGCGCGCGCGCGCACACACACACACAGTCTCCCTGACAACCTAATTGACCATCCTCAGATCTTGCCCTGACTCTACTTGCCCTTTCCGCTGTCTTCTCCAGAACCGCGCTGAGATCAAGAATGGCAGCATCCTGTGCCTCAGTACTGCCCCAGTAATGGCCCTCCCTGCCTGCCCCTCCCCTGGTCTCTCCTTTGCCCGGCGCCCTTGCCCCAAGTCCCGGTCCCAGCCTAGTAGTGCACCACCTTGTGGACACCAGGGTTCCTGCCCTTCAGCTCTCACCCTTTCAGCGCCCAGCCTCCTCACCCCTGCTTATGCTCCCGCCCCTGCCAGGACCTAGAGGCTGAGCGGCTGTTGGGTGGGCTGCAGAGTGGGAGTCGTGAAGGGCGCCGGGAAGCCCTGAGACGCTTCGTGCTGCTGGCCTCAGACATGACTTTTGCCCGGGAGGTCATCAGCCGTGATGGGCTACAGAGACTAGGCACCATCATTGAGGATGGGGATGAGTGAGCACAAGACTACTGTGGCTGGGGGACGTTGGGGGCGGGGCTTAAGGGTCCTGGTCTGGGCCTGCTCAGCTTCAGATGTCCTCCTCAGCCTAGGAGAAGTGCTCGCCCTTGGCCTGAGGGCCTTCATGGAGCTCATGGAACATGGTGTAGTGTCCTGGGAGACTCTAAGCATCCCCTTTGTAAAGAAGGTAGGTGGTAGGGCAGTAGGTGGGGGCTGCAGGGCAGTGCTGGAACTGTCCACCATGATAGGGAGATGGTGACACTCCTTATCCCTTTCATAGGTGGTGAGCTATGTGAACATGAACCTGATGGATGCCTCCGTGCAACCTCTAGCCCTTGGGCTGCTAGAGAGTGTGACCTTGAGCAGCCCTGCTCTGGGCCAGCTGGTCAAGAGTGAGGTGCCACTGGATAGGCTGCTGGTGCACCTACAGGTGTAAGCTTCTGGGATAGGATACAGATGGGGCAGCAGGGTTGGATCCTAGGTGTTCAGCTGAGTCCTTTTCTTGCCACAGGATGAACCAGCAGCTGCAAACCAAGGCCATGGCATTGCTCACAGCCTTGTTGCAGGGGGCCATTCCTGAGGAACGCAAGGTCAGTGTCCACTGGGAGCTGGATGGGGGGAAACAGCTGGTGGGTGCTGTGCTCAGCCCTGAGGCTAAGTCATCTAAGCCCCTTCCCATCCCTCAGCACATGCTTGACTACCTCTGGCAGAGAAATCTTCGCCAGTTCATTTATAAGGTAGGAAGGAATGGGCCAGGGAAATCCTCCCCTGCTCCTTTCCCAGTGAGCCCATGCTCACCCCCACAACTGGCTATCCTTCAGAACATCATCCACAGTGTAGCACCCCTGGGTGACGAGATGGCTCATCACCTGTATGTGCTGCAGGCCCTTACACTGGGGCTGCTGGAGCAGCGCATGCAAACGCCTCTGGACCACTATAGTCAGGTGCGTGTATTTGAGGAGGGCACAAGGCTGCAGTCTTGGCTTTGTATCCACAATCTTAACACTCTCCCCAACAATGCCCCCAGGAGCAGCGGGAGCAGCTGCAGGCCCTGCGCCAGGCTGCCTTTGAGCCAGAGGGGGAGTCCCTGGGCACTGGGCTGAGTGCTGACCGCCGCCGTTCCCTCTGTGCCCGAGAGTTCCGCAAACTGGGCTTCTCAGTGAGTGACCTCTACCCAGCTCTCACCCCTGCCTCAGCCCAGGGCTGTTGTTCCAGAGGGCCAGGGCCCTTCTTGAATTACTTATACCCCTTCTCCCAGAATAGCAACCCAGCGCAGGACCTAGAACGCGTGCCCCCTGGCCTACTGGCCCTGGACAACATGGTGTACTTCTCCAGACATGCACCCAGTGCATACAGCCGGGTCAGTGCAGGGAGGGGTGGTGGTTAGCAGCATCCCCCCTTCCCTTAACAAGGTCTCTGTGGGCTTATCTATGACTCTCCAGCCCATTCTCTGCTCCCTCCCACCCCAGTTTGTGTTGGAGAACAGCAGCCGTGAGGACAAGCACGAGTGCCCCTTTGCCCGGAGCAGTGTCCAGCTGACGGTGCTGCTATGTGAGCTGCTCCATGTTGGGGAGCCCTGTAAGCAGGACTTGCCTGGGCACTGTGTGTCTGAGAACAGGGGGCGGAAGGGCAGAGAGGGCCAGGGGCTATACACACTTTCTCCCTGAGCCCCTCCTGCCCCCCTGCTCCAGGCTCCGAGACGGCCCAGGACTTCTCGCCCATGTTCTTCAGCCAAGACCACAGTTTCCATGAGCTCTTCTGTGTGGGCATCCAGCTGCTGAACAAGACCTGGAAAGAGATGCGGGCTACACAGGAGGACTTTGACAAGGTAGAGAGCTGGGAAACCTGGGCCAGGACAGGGGGCTCTTCTGGGCCATGTGCACAGAGCTTAGGCCCTGAGCTGAACTTGGGGTGCTGCAGGTCATGCAGGTGGTACGGGAGCAGCTGGCCCGAACACTGGCCCTGAAGCCCACCTCCCTAGAGCTCTTCCGCACCAAGGTGAATGCACTCACCTATGGTGAGGTGCTGCGGTTGCGGCAGACAGAGCGGCTACACCAGGAGGGCACGTTGGCTCCTCCCATACTGTGAGTCCTAGTCCTGGCCCCACCTTCCTGGGCACCCACAGGCCATGCCCCAGGTCAGTCCTGGTCAGTGACTCTCCCCTCAATCCAGGGAGCTGCGAGAGAAACTGAAGCCAGAGCTCATGGGCCTGATCCGACAGCAGCGTTTGCTCCGCCTCTCTGAGGGGACTCTCTTTCGCAAGATCAGCAGCCGCAGGCGCCAGGGTCTCTCAGCAGGCAGAGGTGGGGTGGAGGGTGGTTGGCTTGGGGTTAGGGCCCAGCGGCACTTCTGTTCTCTTCCCCTTTCTCTGCATAGACAAGCTGTGGTTCTGCTGCCTGTCCCCAAACCACAAAGTGCTACAGTATGGGGATGTTGAGGAAGGGACTGACCCACCTACCCCCGAGAGCCTGCCTGAGCAGCGTAAGAAGGGTGAGGGCTGGGGCCAGACACCTGCTCCCCCCCAGACCACTGCATGCCCTAGGGCCACCTGGGCCCCCAGTGGTCAGCCCAGTCTTCTTCCTGCAGTCCCTGTGGCTGACATCAGGGCACTCCTGACAGGCAAAGACTGCCCCCACGTCCGGGAGAAGGGCTCCGGGAAACAGAATAAGGTGAGTGCTATGGGGCCAGGGGCTCCCTCCTGTTTGCCCCTGCCTGCCCTGCTCCCTGCTCAGTGCCCCTGCTGCCTTGCTTCCCCAGGACCTTTGTGAGTTGGCTTTCTCAGTCAGTTATGACTGTGGGGAGGAGGAAGCGCACCTCAACTTCATTGCGCCCTCCAAGCAGGAGGTGAGTGTCTGGGCCATACTGAGTTGACTGGATGGGCAGGGGGGAACAGATGGGCAGGCCCTCATGTATCTGGTCCTGTCTCCAGTTCCACTTGTGGACAGATGGGCTGAGTGCCCTGCTGGGCAGTCCCATGGGTAGTGAGCAGACGCGGCAGGACCTGGAGCAGCTGTTGACCATGGAAACCAAGCTGCGGTTATTGGAGCTGGAGAATGTGCCCATCCCTGAGCGGCCACCTCCTATACCTCCACCCCCCACAAACTTCAACTTCTGCTATGACTGCAGCATCACTGAACCCTGATAGGGAGATTGGCCAAGGGCCACAGCTGCTACCACTGCTATAGCCCTGAAGGGTGGAGGGTAGAGAAACACAGCACCTTGACCCACAGGGACTGCAGCAGAAATAAAGTCTGCTTGGCTCTTAGGTATGTGTGGAACCAGCTCTGAACCTTATGGGCCAATCCTATGACCAGCAGTGACAGTCTTCCCCTTTTGCCTTCAAACTTAGCTGGTAGATAAGATAGGACTTTGGGCTAGAACCACAACTTGGGTAGCTGCAGTTGGGGATCTGGGAATCTGGTGTTCTGGTGGGTGGCAGACAGGCTGGAGCTCTTGCTCTTCTTCAGTATGAGCCCTCAGCCTCCCTCAGTGCTGGGTCTGTGGAGAGGAATGGCCTGTGGTCTGGGGACACCAGCCATGGGGGAGAGATGGCAGAGCAGGAGGCATTGCCCCAAATGGGTACCTTCCTGGGCAGCTTAAACAGAGACTAGTTTGAGCACCATGATTCCAGAGGGCTCCTGACAGTCTGAACTCAGTCCTCAACCCTGGTAGGCCCTGCCTGGTGGCCTTGTGGGACTTGGAGGCTGCTGGTGATAGGCATAAAGGAAGAGATGTGGAGCTAGGCCTGCTTTCTGCTGAAGGGCAAACTCAAGATGCCAAAGAGTGGCCAGGGTGGTGTCTTGTGCCTTTAATCCCAGCACTGTGGGAGGCCAAGGTGGGAGGATCAAGCTTGAGCCCACAAGTTGGAAGCTGCAGTGAGTGCGCTATGATCAACTGCTGCATTCCAGCTTGGGTGACAGAGCGAGACCTTGTCTCAAAAAAAAAAAAAATTCTGAAGAGCATCCCCAGGCCAGTGGGAGGATATGGGCTGATTCTGACAGGAGGTACTTCTGTGCAGGAAGTCCTGCTTTCTGACTGAAACCTAACTGAGAAACGGGTGGGATTGGACCCTAGGCAAACCAGAGCCTCTGGGAACAGAAGTGGCATTGGGCTCAGGCTGAGGCTGTGGTCATAGGTTCTAAACCACCTGAGGAAGAAAGAACCCAGCAGTCTGTGAGACCCACAGGGCAGACTAAAAGCTGCCACCATGTTGACTTCCTTTCTCCATGCTACTCTTCTCTTCTCTCCCCAACACCTTCTCCAAGACCAAGTTTAACAGTGTTAACAAGCAGCTTGGCGTCTGTAGCTCAGTGGCTAAGGCACCAGCCACATACACTGGGGCTGGTGGGTTTGAACCCAGCCTGAGGCCTGCTAAACAACAATGAAACTACAAAAAAACAAAAAAAATAGCCAGGTGTCATGGTGGGTACCTATAGTCCCAGCTACTTGGGAGGCTGAGGCAAGAGAATTGCTTAAGCCCAAGAGTTTGAGGTTGCTGTGAGCTGTGACACTACAGCACTCTATTGAGGATGACATAATGAGATTCTGTCTCAAAAAAAAAAAAAATGCTGAGTGCGGTGGCTTACGCCTGTAATCCAAGCACTTGGGAGGCCGAGGTGGGTGGATTGCCTGAGCTCACTGGTTTGAGACCATACTGAGCCACAGTGAGACCCCATCTCTAAAAAATAGCTGGGCATTGTGGCTGGTGTCTGTAGTCCCAGCTACTTGGAAGGGTCAGGCAAGAGAATCACTTAAGCCCAAGAATTTGAGGTTGCTATGAGCTAAGATGCCACAGCACTCTACCGAGGGTGACCAAGTGAGACTCTGTCTCAAAAAAAAAAAAAAAAAAAAAAATCAGTGTTAACAAGCAATATTTCAAGTTGACCTTGAAAATTGATGAAATGGCACCTTTGGAGAATGTGCCAGGGGTTTCTGTTCCCCTCCACCAGCAAAGCTTCTGGTTATGGGCATCCAGGGCCCTGCATGCCTGTGCCTGGCTCAGAGACTTCTCCCCCAACTTGAGAGTCTGCTATTGAGTTTTAGGTGGAAATGGGGTCAGGTCCCTGACACAGTTGGTCTTCCAATCCTGTCAATTTTTCCTTTTCAACATCTCCAGTCCCTTGCCTACACCACTGTCATTTTGGCAACAACCTCAGGAGGACTTTGGCCTCTAGTCTTGCCCCTCCAGTCCTCTCAATAATTTCTCACACGTGAGTCTGACCTGCCCACATACACACATCCTACATTCCTCAGCATCTCCCTGTTGTCCAAGGGTTAATGGTCACGATTTCCATAAATGAGCTCCAAGTTGATGGGCTGCAGACATGTAGTTTAGCCCTTCCAACTGAGTACTTTTAGCTTGAAGGCTTGGTGCTTGGTCATAGCTAGCATCCTCCCTGCACCCCATTGAGGCCTAAACCCTCCCCCATGCTGGCTCTGGCCTGCACCTGTGTATCCTCATGGTCCTTTCTGCCTGTTTTTCACTGCCTTGATTCCTTCCTGGACCCTTCAGGCCAAGTTTGTTGCTCCCCCAGATTCCTGGTTCCAGGTGCTTGTTTTCTCCATACACTCCACACACACTATCCTTGCCTAGCGGCTCATCTGCCTCCCTAGCTAGCCTGGGAGCTGGGAAAGGGAAGCTGTGGCCTCTGAATCCCCACATAAAGCACAGTACCTGCGGGCACTTGGAGAGCCTTGGGAAGTTGCTCCTAGAATCCAGGAACAGATAGATAAGGTGTTTGGGACATGCTGAGTACCAACTGGACAGACTATTACTCAGAGATGCCATTGAAAAGTTACCAGCACTATTTTAGGGGATTAGACTAGGTGAACTCTCATAACTGGGCCTACCCAGAAATGCCGTCTTCCTTCTTCCTTTTCTTCCTTTCCTCCCACCCTCCTCAAGATAGCCTCATTGACTAAGCCATCTTTAATCAGTTGCTCCTGGGGTCTGCCCTGGATAAATGCATATGACGTGCCCTATTGCACAACCCAAGAGCTTGTGCTGGGAGTGGCCTTGCAGGCTGGGCTTGGATCTTTACGTTGTCTGTGTGGCTCTGGTATTTTTTCCATCTGCCCCAAGGCCACTTCAACTGAAGGGGGGAGGGGAGGGGCACTTTAGTCTGAGAACTTAAGACGAGGAGGCACTATCTGGAATGTTTAATCTTATTTGTGTTTACAGCAAAGACCTGGGCTCAGTCGCTAAAGCCCAGTGCTCATAGGGGGTTAGGATGGCTCCCACGGGGGACAGGCAGTGCACAGGCCTATAGTCTGAGAGGTACGCAGGCAAGAGGCACAGGTCTGCTTCTCCTCAGCACCAGGCCCAGCCTGCTATGGGCCTGGCCAGGAAAGCATGAGCCTGTGGCAGCGATGTGTAGCTGGAAAGAGGTGGCAGATGGGCAGAAAATCCCTGGGCTGCCCTGGATTGGTCCCACCCCTAGTCTTAGACAAGTGATCTATAGCAGAGGATGACAAGAGGCATAGAGAAGCCAGGGCTGGGGTCCCAGGGGTAGAGGAGACTGAGTCACAGGGCTGGTTACTGACCTGGCCTTAGAGTGTTAGTGTCAGGTCAGCTCCTCCCACGAAGCGGGACTGGATGCAGGTCACCTGGGGCAGCTGGGCTTGGAAGCGCCTGACAGCAGCCATGTTAATGCCAGAACACATGGCTACATCCAACACACGGAGCTGTTTGCACACCTGCCCAATGGTGTCCAGCGTTCTGTGGAGAGGCCACTGAATGAGTGCCTGGCCCAGCCTGGGGCCCCCACCCACCCCTGCACTGTGGCTCCACGTGCTCAGTGTCAGTGGACACACTCACTGTTCTGTGAGCTGACTGCAGCTGGACAGGTTGAGGTGTTGCAGCCTCGGCCAGGAGCTGGCTGCCTGGGCCCAGCCCTCATCACTGAGGCAGGTGCAGTGACTCAGCGCCAAGCGCTCCAGGCTAGGACAGCCCCTGGCCACGGCCACCAAGCCCATGTCTGTGAATGCTGGCAACAGGCTCAGTGACAATTGCCTTAACTGGGGGAACTGGAGCACCTGCAGGGATGGGATAAGGTGGGCTAAGTGCGGTATGGTGCCAGAGCCAGAGCCTGGGGCCCTCCCAGTTTCCCCTACCCCCAGCCAGGGGAGTGCCCAAGGGCAGAAGTCAATGAGAAAGGAGTTATGAAAAGCAGGCTGGCCCAGGCCTCCTAATCCTTAGCCTCTCCACACACCCAACCCCACACCTTGGCCAAACTGGCATCAGTCAGCTTGCTGCAGGCTGTGAGGTCCAATTCCTGCAGGGCCCGCAGCATGAGCAGGGAGGGGCCCTGTGGCTCAGGAGAGGGGTGTTTCAGGTCTGGCAGCTGATGCTCCAGCTCCAGTTGTAGCTGTGGAAAGAAGCCCCTGCTTCTCAGGTTCTTCCTGAGTTTGCCCTTAAATGCTCCTAGAGAGTTTTGGGAGAGGCCGGAGAGTAGCTGGGCCCATGGGCCACCACCAACCCCATGACTGTGAGGGTCCCACACCTGGGGCCTCTGTGCAGGTTCCTCACGTGGTTCCCGCAGCCCCAGAAGGCCCCAGTCGCGGAGCTCTTTGCACCAAGCCAGGCGCAGAACTGAAAGGTGGGTGAGGTAGGTACAGATGGCCTGCACGGTCCGGTTGGTAAGGGTCACACAGGATGACAGGTCTAGCACTCTGAGGCTTGGGCCCAGTGCAGGGATCACGGAGCGCACTGAAGCATCCTAGGAGGAAGGTAGGAGGAAAGAGGATGGAGTGACAGCTTGTGCCTGTGCCATCACGCTTGGCAGGAGTCCCTAGGAAAGGTCTGTCTAAAGCAGAGATTCTCAACCTGTGGGTCACAACCCCTTTGGACTGTATTAAAGGTTTGTGGCATTAGGAAGGTTAAGAACCACTGATCTAAAGTTACTGCCTTATGGGCAGGAGAGAGGCATGGGAGCTACCAGAAGGTCCAAGGAGGGAAGCACTACGGTCCCTGTGCTGGCAGTGAGCGGTCAGAGTGGACAAAGAGAACTGGAGGAGGTTGCTGAAAGTTGCCCTGGCTATTCTCTCAGCCTCTGCTGAGGGTGGGCTGAGGCAGCCCTCTGACCAAAGCTCACTGGACCTCAGGCAGACAGCTGACACTGCCCCTTGCTGAGTCAATCTGATAAGCTCCCTCTAGAATTTGAACCAGACTGTGAGGTTGCAGTTGGGGGTAGAGCTGCCACCAGTCAAAAGGAGGCAGGGTTGAGGTATAGGAGCTGAGGGCAGAGTAGAGGAAGCTGATTTGTACAGAGTCAGAGGTGGGAGCTGCAGAGGCACAGAACATGGGGCCTCAGAGAGAGCAGCTAAGAGAGGCTAGGTGATAAAGAGAGTGGGGCAGGGGTGGTGTTTAGGCTGAAAATGCCTGGGTCACATGAATGGGTTGAAGGAATAATTCACTAAAGAGGAACATACTGACACTGCCAAGACAGGGACACCACCCACAGGTCTGGCATCAAAGAAGAAATGACCCTGCTGCTCCCATGTCATATAACCTGCCCCAGCGCCTTCTTCACTGCCCCTTCTTCACCTTTCTCTTCCATCACCCTCTTTCTCCAGCACCCTCCCACCTCCAGAACATTCATCCATAGTGCATCTCCCCAGACTACAGTGGTCACCTAGCACTTGGCATGTTAGGTTTTGGACCATCCTGGTCTCCTGGTCCTCCCCAGCCTTGAGTGGGAACTCTGGGGAGCAGTGCTGGCAGCAGCATTGTCTCTAGACACCATTTATCTTCCAGACTGTGGCCCAAGTTCAGTTCTAACTAGTAATCCTTGGACACAAATATTGGGGAGCCTCTCTGGCACCATAGGCCCAGTCCCATCACCCCTCCCACCCTGGCCCTATAGAGGGAGGAGGGGGATGACGTGTACTCACCTTCAGTGAAGAGCAGAAGGCCAGGCTGAGGGACACCAGGCGGGATGGGGCTCTGTGCACTGAGCCCAGGGCCTGGGCCAATTCCTTCCCACTCACCAGGCAGCACTCAGCCATGTTGAGGCTCTGCAACTCATGCAGGCCCCCGAGGGCTGCACATCCCGCATCTGTCAGTCGCCGCAGCTTCCCCAGGCTCAGGCACCGCAGGTGCCGCAGGCCCCGGCTCACAGCCAAGAGTGCCCCATCTGTCAGTTCTGAACAGCCACTGAGGTCCAGGGAGGTAAGGCCTGGTTGCTGGCGGCACAGGGTGGCCACAGCCTCTGTGGAGAGCTCCCGGCAGCTGTGCAGGCTCAGTTCCTGCAGCTGTAGCCCAGTCACTTGGCCCAGGGCCTGCAGGGCCTCAGGTGGCAAGCCAGTGCCACTCAAGTCCAGGGCGTGTAGCCTGCCAGCCCTCTCCTTCACAAATCGTAGTAGATTGCGGAAGGAGAATTGGGATGGGGAGGAGTCTTGGGGGCCGATAGAGCCCCGGGCTGGGCCCAGCTCGAAGGTGAGGTGGCAGTAGGCCAAGGAGAGGCGCTCCAGACTGGGGGTACAGCTACTGAGCTGGTTGAAGCTAAGGTCAGCTAGGTCACGCAGTCCAGCCAAGTTGAGCTCACGGAGGCCACTTAGCGCCGTTCGGACGCTCTGTGCCATCTCAGGCTGAGACAGCAGCTTGCCTGAAGTGAAGAGGCTATTGCAGCCACTGAGGTCAAGGATTCGTAGGACCGGGCAGCCCAGGACCAGGGCCACAAAAGAGGCCTCTGTAGGACTTCCCCCACCCAGGCACAAGCTCTGCAGGTGTGGCCCCATGTGGTGGGCCACAGATTGCAACACCTGCTGTGAAGTGGGTGAGCCATCCAGGTCGGTCAGGCTGATACAGGAGATGCCCCTGAGGCCCAGGCTCTTGATGGCCGGAAGGGAGGCCGAAGACACAGGGATGTTGTACCGCACATTTGTCTAAGGAGTAACAGCAGGCCTGGGTTAGCTCTCTGGCTTCATATGGTACTGTGCTTTGGGTTTTGTGCCAAGGCACCAGCCAGAGGTTGAGGGCAGGTCACAGAAGGGCCTTTCCCCAAAGAGGACTATGTTGGCATGTGGTCTTATGTTTGGTTGGGGGGGGGGGGTTCAGGTAGGAAGTGGGAGGTGGGAAGGTAAGTCGCACTGGTGTTCAAATGGAGGTGACTTAGAGTGGGCAGGAAGGCTAGCAATGGACAGGTCTGGATGCCTCATAGGGGCAGGGGACAGAATGGGGAGTTGGCATGCTGAACGCAGAGGGGCTGAGATGCAACCTGGAGGAAGCCCACTGAAGTCTCCAAGAAGTGGGAATATAAACTGTGTTGCACCCCAACCTTTAAGACTTCCAGGCGGCCCTGAAAGTGAGAGACTCAGTCTCCTACTCTAGGGACTTGGCATTAGGTAGGCACTTTCTATAGAGCATACAAACAGCCTTCAGAACAGTTGAAAGTGGGGAGAAATGGCTTGGTGCCTGTGGCTCAAGTGCCTAAGGCACCAGCCCATATATCTGAGCTGGCAGGTTCAAATCCAGCCCTGGCTCACCAAACAACAATGACGGCTACAACCACAAAAATAGCTGGGTGTTGTGGTGGGTGCCTATAGTCCCAGCTACTTGGAAGGTGGAGGCAGGAGAATCGCTTGAGCCCAGGAGTTGGAGGTTGCTGTGAGCTGTGATGCCATATCACTCTACCCAGGGAAACAGCTTGAGGCTCTGTCTAAAAAAAAAAACACACGCAAATCTCTGGGGGCAGTGCCTGTGGCTCAGTGAGTAGGGTACCAGCCCCATATACCAAGGGTGGCAGGTTCAAATCCAGCCCCGGCTGAACTGCAACAAAAAATAATAGCCGGGCATTGTGGTGGGCGCCTGTAGTCCCAGCTACTCGGGAGGCTGAGGCAAAAGAACTGCCTAAACCCAGGAGTTGGAAGTTGCTGTGAGCTATGACGTCATAGCACTCTACTGAGGGCAACAAAGTGAGACTCTGTCTCTAAAAAAAAAAAAAAAGAAAAAGAAGAAAAAGAAAGTGGGGAGAAATAAGACAGAAGTACTCACCACAACTTCCTGTGGCTCAGGTGCCAGAGGTCTGGGGCAGGCTTAAGGCCTAGGTCCCCTGGTGGCCTCAGAGTATCTCAGTCACATAAATGTTTGCAAAAATGGGTTTTATGTGTAAGCAAAATGCACATGACTGTGTTTGTGTGTCTATAGTCAGGCCTCCTGGTATTGGGACCTGGATGCTCCAGCGTTCAAGATATGCTTGTGATCACTGTGGCACATCTCTGGAGGGGACATCTATCAGTCCAGGTAAGGAAGGAGAAGCCTCCCATTTCTGTGGGTAGAAGCTAATAGAACAAGGTGCCAAGGAAGTTGAGCTGGCACTGCTGTGGAGAACAGGGGAGCAATAATGGGGGTACACAGCTGAAGTTAGGTAAGACTGGGAGACAAGCTCAGGGTGAAGCCATGGGAATAAGCTGGCTGATTGCAGGAGTTTGGGAGGCCCCAGCTAGGGAGATATTTTCATAGCACTTTCCCTGATCTTGTGCCAGAGGGAGTCAAAGGGAAATTGGTACAATTTGTGTGGAACAGGTCCATGGAGAGAGAGAGAAGAGTCTGTGGCTTCTAAAATCCTAGCTCCAGGTTGCAGGCAAGTGGGACCCAAAGAAAACCCCTATTTTAATATATCAATATGGTCCTGAGGCAAGAAATCAAGCTCCCTGAAAAACCTATCTTGTCCGGCAGCACCTGTGGCTCAAAGGAGTAGGGTAGCGGCCCTATATGCTGGAGATGGTGGGTTCAAACCCAGCCTTGGCCAAAAAAAAACCTATCTTGTCAAGAACTACAAAAACAAGTTGCCATTCCCTGCTTGTTCCCCCCCTAGAACACCCTTAGAAGAGAAGCAGAGCCTGTGTGTGACAGCTCACACCTGTTATCCTGGCACTTTGGGAGGCTGAGATGGGAGTATCACTTGAAGCCAGGAGTTCAAGACCAGCCCTAGCAACATAGTGAAACTCCCATCTCTATAAAAAATTAAAAGAGTACCCAAGCATAGTGATGCACACTTGTAGTCCCAGCCACTTGGGCAGCTGAGACAGCAGGATCACTTAGGCCCATGTGTTCAATGTGCTGCAGTAGCTGTGATCATACCATTGTACTACAGGCTGGGCAACAGAGTGTGACTTAGTGTCTAAAAAAATAATAAATAAATAAATAATTTTTAAAAGGGAAAAAGAAAGGTAGAAGTAACAATAGGATGCATTCCTGCAAGGTAAGTATCAACAGGATTCTCCCAGGAAGCACAGAATTCATTTCTAAATGTGAGAATCCAGTCTGGCTTCTGCTAAAGAAAGAAGTGGCCACCATGGCTGTTGTGACAGGATAAAGTGTGTGTAAGAGACTAGAATCAGCTCCTGGGCTCTTTCACCAGAATCAAGGATCAACCAAGTTCCCTTTCCAGACCTCACTTCCAGAGCATGGTCATTTAGGGTGAGAGGAACACCCACTACAGATCCCCTCATGGGCACAGTGGATTAGGAATCTCAGATTTAAGGAGAACTGAGGAAGAGCCCAGTGTGGGGGGAGGGTGATGATAGAGCAGAGAGGGAAGGTTTTTAGAGTGAATGGGAAAGCCTTCAGCTATTTGCAAGACACAAGACTCAATCTGAGGCCTAAGAGTGAACTGTGGCTGGAGGAGGTGGTGCCTACCCCCACCACTCACATGTCACTGAGGATTCCCTGAGAGCCCTGTGGGCCCCAGCTTTAGTGACATAGCAGTGCAGATGCCCACCCTTCCTTCTTTGCTTCCTCTTTCTGGAGGCTGGGTGGCCAGGAACATTCTCCCCTTTCCCACAACTTCCCTATGAACCAAGTAGACAAATGGCCAAGGGAAAGCACTGGCAGTCACCCAGGGTCAAGACTGGTTGGCTGCTGGCAGCAAAAGCCCCTTGATAGAGGAGCAGCGCCTTGCCTAAGGGACTTCCAGCTATGAGCGGGGTGGAGGAGGCTTGAGACCTTATATGGCCACCCCACCATTTTTTTGGGTGGGGTGGGGGCAGCCTCTAAGCCTGTGGCAGCCAAGTGGTCTACCCTGCTCTAGAGGCCACTTAGATGTAAACTGCTAGAGCCCAGGAGCAGACCTTTAGGGTTGTTTCTCTGGGTAGAGGCATAGCAGTGGGCGGAAGCAGGCCTCCTGGGGTCTGGACTTCGACCCTGGTGTAGGACACTCCCTCCCTAGGCCCTAGGAAGATGCTTTTAGAACCACCTGAAGGAGGACTACAAGGACACCTGCTCTAGTTTTAGCTGCTCCATCCACAGAGGGTCCAACTAGCCCCTGGTCCCCTCCTTTCCCAATGCTGGCATCTTAAATCATTCGGGAAATGCCCTGAACCTGCTAAAGTGACACATGTAACTTGACTGCCCTATTCATTTCCTTCCTTCCACAGGGAAATTTCTTGCCAGTGAGGTCATTCACTACATTTCCTTTCCTTTTCTTTTTTTTCTATGACAGGGTCTGGCTGTATTGCCCATGCTAGAGTGCAGTGTTGTCATAGCTTACGGCAACCTCCAACTCCTGCGTTCAAGCAATCCTCCTGCCTTGGCCTCTCAAAGTGCTAGGATTACAGGTATGAGCCACCATGCCTGGCCTACACTTCCTGTCTTCTTTCATTCACTATTTAACCCACCTGGCTTTTTTTCCCCTCTAGATGCCAAATATTGCTGAAGCCACAGTGGCTTCCTTGGATAACATAGGTCTTTATTTGGTCTTTATTTTGCTGGACTCTGTAGGATCTGGGATTTTTTTTTTTTTAAGAGATAGAATCTCACTTTATTGCCCTTGGTAGAGTGCTATGGAGTCACAGCTCCAGCAACCTCTAGCTCTTGGGCTTAGGCGATTCTCCTGCCTCAGCCTCCTGAGTAGCTGGGACTACAGGGGCCCACCACAATGCCTGGCCATTTTTTGTTGCAGTTTGGCCAGGGCTGGGTTTGAACCTGCCACCCTCGGTATATGGAGCCAGCACCCTACTCACTGAGCCACAGGTGCCGCCCAGATCTGGGATATTTTTAACTATCCACTTGATCCTTTAAATGCTCTCCCACCCTTGATCTCTATCTATACCTGCCTCTCTCTGGGATCTCATCCCTCTTTCTCCTTTGGGTATCTCCTCACGCCCTTGGACGGCTATCCTTCCCTGGGGTATTCTCTGTGACCCGCTATTCCCATGGCTCTTCATGTACTACCGGGGGGAAGATATTCAGATCTGTGGCTTCAACTTCTACACATTTATTATTTATTTATTTTATTTACTTTTTGAGATAGAGTCTCACTCTGTTGCCCAGAGTGGAGTGCAGTGGTGCTCTCATAGCTGTGTAACCTTGAACTCCTGGGCTCAAGCTATCCTCCCACCTCGGCCTCCCAAACCACTGGGATTATAGGGGTAAACCACTGGGCCCGGCCCCAACCATTCTTTAATGATATTTAAATTTATACCTATTAACTGGACCTTCTTCTTGAATTTCTCAGCCAGAAATCCAACTACTGTCTAGATCTCATCATCTATATGTCTCACTCTTCAAATCTTCAACAAAATCAAATTCCTTTAGACAAGGAGATCAATTGGCACTGGATAATTTGACAGCAGACCCTATTTATACACACACATTCAAAATGTGACAGAGAGACCAGGCACAGTGGCTCATATCTATAATCCTACCACTCTGGGAGGCTGGGTAGATTGCCTGAGCTCATGAGTTTGAGACCAGCCTGAGCCACAGCAAAACCCCTATTTTTAAAAATAGCTGGGTGCTGTGGTAGGCACCTGTAGTCCCAGGTACTTGGGAGGCTGAAACAAGAGAATTGCTTGAGATCAAGAGTTTAAGGTTGTGGTGAGCTGCGACGCCATAGCACTCTACTGAGGGTGACAAAGTGAGACTCTGGCTCAAAAATAAAAAACAAAAAATGGGGCGGCTCCTGTGGCTTAGTGGGTAGGGCGCCAGCCGCATACACTGAGGGTGGCAGGTTCGAACCCAGCCCTGGCTAAACTGCAACAAAAAATAGCTGAGTGTTGTGGCAGGCACTTGTAGTCTCAGCTACTCAGAAGGCTGAGGCAAGAGAATCGCCTAAGCCTAGGAGTTTGAGGTTGCTGTGAGCTGTGACGTTACAGCACTCTACTGAGGGCGATAAAGTGAGATGCTGTCTCTAAAAAAAAAAAAAGTGACAGAGGAGGACTCCTACCCAACAGGGAAAGGGAGAAGATTAGCTGTAAATGGTCTCTGAAGAAGCTAAAACTAATTGGTTTAGCTTCTTATCTCATAACATGAATCAAAATAAATTTCACCAATAAAAACATGAATACAAAAATTCCAACCATAGGCTTGGCGCCCATAGCACAGTGGTTATGGTGCCAGCCACATACACTGAGGGTGGTGGGTTCAAACCCAGCCTGGGCCAGCTAAACAACTACAACAAAAAATAGCCGGGCATTATGGCGGGTCCCTATAGTCCCAGCTACTTGGGAGGCTGAAGCAAGAGAATTGCTTAAGCCCAAGAGTTGAAGTTGCTGTGAGCTGTGACGCCACAGCACTCTACTAAGAGTGACAAAGTGAGACTCTGTCTCAAAAAAAAAAATTCAAAACATAAAACAGAAGAAATAATTTTTCTGTGAACATAAAACTGCTCTAAATAATAAGGTCTATCTTTAAAAAATAGAAGAAAAATACAAGTGTGTATTTATCAAATCTGTGAAGGGGCAAGGGAACTTTAAGAAATAAAAAAGGAAGTTCAAAATGAACAATATAGAAATTTAACTTCTGTATCTCACAAATAAAAGCACATATTACAAATAAAATTAAAGGATAGACAAACTAAGAATATATTCCAATAAATATAAAAAAGAAGCCGGGTGTGGTGGCTCACGCCTGTAATCCTAGCACTCTGGGAGGCTGAGGTGGGTGGATAGCTTGAACGCACGGATTTGAGACCAGCCTGAGCAAAAAGCAAGACCCTGTCACTATTAAAAATAGAAAACCTGAGGCAAGAGGATCACTTGAGCCCAAGAGTTGGAGGTTGCTGTGAGCTATGATGCCACGGCATTCTACCCAGGGTAGCAGCTTGAGAATCTGTCTCAAAAAAAAAAAAATTTAAAAAAAAGAATAATCTTTTTAATGTATAAAAAGTTCATACAAATGGGTAAGAAAAATATTAAGACCCTAACAGGTAAATGGATAAAGAGCACAAAGGGGAAATATGAAGGGTCAGCTAATGCAAAACAAAACAGTTCAACCTCTCTAATAATCAAAGAAATCAAAATAAAACAATGAGCTGTTCCTTGCCTTTCAAACTGGCACAGATGTCTGCATTCACTTTCCAGCTGGGCTGCCTCCCTTTGCTCAGTCTCACCCTCTCCGGTCTACTCTACACTGCAGCATTTAAGACACAAATCACAGCGTGTCACTTGATTGCCTTAACAGGCTCCATCATGGTCATCAGCAGAAAGCCAAGATCTGCTGCTTGGCACAACTGCTGGTCTGCAGTCTGATTCCATTCTAACCTCACGTCCCACTTCTTCTCCCACACATTTCTCAGTTTCAGTCATAAGGAACTTGTGCAGTCATTTCCAGAACTATTCCACAACCCTTCTCTTATTACCACTATTACCAGTCTTGGAAGCCCAACTTTCATCTTCATTCCTTCAGGAAGCCTTCCCTACTGCTGCGGGTCTCCTTTTGATGTCCTTCTTCATGTTACCATTGCACCCTTTCAATCAATGTAAAGCACTGAGCACACAATATCATGATCACTCATTGTCTTTCTCCTTCACTGGACAATAAACTCCTCAGGAGGCTATGTCTTATTCATCTATATAGCCCAGCACTGTACCCAGAGCCAAGGGATGGATGGATGGATGGAAGGATGGATGATATACAAGCAGGGCCATGAACAAGTCGATGAGAAATAACTGAGGATGAGTCAGGTGAGGGTGTGCACCTTACCTCACGAAGGGCATTCTGGGCTGCACAGTACCAAGCCCGACTCACAAGGGAGGCTTCTTTCTGATCTGACAGGGGCAGGAAGCTCAGAATATATGTGAGCATCTGAAGGAAAGACAGGGCATTGGGGGCTGTTAGAGGGACTTTGGAACTGACTCCAGCTGATAGCACTGTGCATCTGAGGGCACAAGAGCACTAGTTCATCTTGGATCCAGTGCTTCAGGAAGCATTCCCTTCCACTATCCAGTCTTCAGGTATCTTTACTGTGAATAAACCTTTCCTGAGCTCCCTCTGGGTGCAGGCTTGTACCAAGAATCAAAATTCCTGCCAAATTTGGTAGAAAGAGTCTAAACCCTGGAGCCAGACGACCTAGTTCAAATCATTACTCTGTCAGGTGACCTCTGTGAGCCTTGTCTTCTCTATCTGTAAAATGGCATATGTAGTGAGATTTAAACAGATTGTTGTGAGCATTGAGTTAACACGGCAAGTCAGGTGTTTTTCCTCTGATCCTCAGGAAGTCACATCTCTTCCTCCTATCCTCACAGGTCAAGCTCTAGAAAACTGATCTTTTCCCATCTTCACCACTGCCAACTCACCTAGCTGTTAAGATATGATCCCAGGGCTCAGCACCTATAGCTCAGTGGCTAGAGCACCAGCCGCATGCACCGGGGCTGGCAGGTTTGAACCCGGCCTGAACCTGCTAAAAAATGACAACAACTAAAAAAAAAAATCCAGGCATTCTGGCAGGTGCCTGTAGTCTACATGGGAGGCTGAGGCAAAAGAATCGCTTAAGTCCAAGAGTTTGAGGCTGCTGTGAGCTGTGATGCCACGGCATTCTACCAAGGGTGACATAGTGAGACTATTGTCTTGGAAAAAAAAAAAAAGATATGATCCCAGAAAGACCCAGCCTGGCAGGCTCAGGCCTGCCCTCCACCTACCTGGTGTGAGATTGGGGTGGTAAAGTTGGATACCCTAAGGGGGACAGGGAAAAAAGTTGTCTGTGAGGCTTAGAATGCTTGATATTAACTGGTCTT
This sequence comes from Galagoides demidoff, assembly GCA_963574575.1. NCBI lineage: Eukaryota > Metazoa > Chordata > Mammalia > Primates > Galagidae > Galagoides > Galagoides demidoff. Next base: position 13,700 of record CAUYQV010024031.1, on the reverse strand, counting down.
TTTTCCCAGACTCTTCCCTCCTGAGTCCTGTTTTCTAGGGCTTCACCCAGTACCCCAAGTGTACAGCTTCTGGATTCTTCTGTGGGTCCCAGAGCTCAGACCTGGGTCTTTTGATTTTCTGTTTACCAATACAGGAATAACCCACAATTCAATATCCCTATTATTATAATAGTACCCCCAATATTGTCCTATTATCCAAGTTCTAGTCCAGTATTACCAACAGTCCACCGGATCCTTCATCCAAATATTTAACTATCACCTTAATCTCAACCAAAACTCATATTTTGCCATTAGTCCAAAACAGCCTCTCCCCCTACCTTTCCCCTCCAATGCTAATAGTGCACCCACCTGATAACAATTTTGACTATTCATGCTCTTCTATCCCTTGCTCTCAGATAAAGCACAGACTTGCTAGGCTAACCTAGACCGATTCAAACCCCAGACCCACTACTTCCTAGCTGTGTGACCTCAGGCAAGATACTTGACCTCTCTGAGTTTCAGTTTTCTTATCTGTAAAATGGGGATGTTTTAAAAATATATAGGTCATAGTCTTATGGGCATTAAATTTTACATTTATGTACACATATAAATACACACACACGTATATATAGTGTGCTTGACAGTTAATAGATATTCCATAAGTGGTTTCTGGATTGCTAGTACTGATATTTCTACATTTGCAACTTCACCACCTTAGTAGCTCATATTTCTATCACTCCAGACCTGGATTCCTTCCACTTGTCCTCCTTGCCTGAAAGTGTATTCTTGTTAATCCATTCTGCATACTGCCACAAAAGCAGTTTTCAGTTTCAACACAATCCTGCTATAAACCTTGAGGGTTACCAGTACTCTCAGCATGAGATCTTTTTTTTTCTTTGACACAGAGTCTCACTTTGTCACCCCCGGTAGAGTACCATGGTGTCACAGCTCACAGCAACCTCAAATTCTTGGACTCAAGACATCCTCTTGCCTTGGCCTCCCAAGTAGCTGGGACTTCAAGCGCCCACCACAATGCCCGGTTGTTTTTTAGAGATAGGGTCTCACTCTCGCTCAGCTTGTGGGTCCCAGAGCTCAGACCTGGGTCTTTTGATTTTCTGTTTACCAATACAGAAATAACCCACAATTCAATATCACTATTATTATAATAGGGTCAGTATAGGTCTCAAACCTGTGAGCTCAAGTGATCCACCAGCCTCAGTTCTCCTAAAGTCCTGGGACTACAGGTGTGAGCCACCACAGCCAGCCCTTCAGCATGAGATCTTTACCCCTGAATCACTACTGCCAGGCTTCCATGCCTGATTGGATCCACTGGGGTCTGATTGGTCCCAATCTAGTCTCCCTACTGTCCCACAAACACATCTATTTCCTTTTGCCTATGTGAACTTCTTCCCTGGGATGACCTTCTTTATGCTTGACTTCACCAGCCCATTCTGATCTCTCCCCTTCTCAGATGCTGAGCACACAGCATACCTACTAGACTAAATTAAGGATGGCCAGTCCAGTCCTCTGCCTCTATTTTTATCAAAGATTTGCTCAGAAAAGAGGTAGGAAGATAAAGTAGATCATTAGAGCACAATTACTGGACCTTCTGGGCCAGGGAAGATAAGCATGGAGAAGAGAATACTAATAAAGATTAGTATCACAGCTAGATGGGGACTAAATGTGATCAAGCCCTGTTCCCTGGGGGGAGTCAGGGAAGCCTGTCTAAGATAGTGGCCATTTTGTTTTCTGGGGTTGACAGTCAATCCAAGAAGCTAAGGGAGAGGGGAACAAACCTGTCACCACTGGGGGTAAGGTACAACTTATTAAGCTGAGAATGGGGTAGCCTTTCCAGAAGGACCAGAGGAAGCAGTAATAAGGATGGAGTGGCCATCCCATGAACCCCATCCTAGGGGGTACTGGAGATATGACTAGTCATCTATAGGATCTATGGGGATGGAGCCAAAGGAGAAAGGGATACTATTGCAAGGGGCTCTATGGGATGGGAGCAGGCATATTTTCGCTAAGGAGAGGAAGCATTATTCCAAGACTGATAGAAAAGGGTGGCTTGTCTCCTGTGTGCAGTGAGAGGGGGCTGCCAACTCTCAAGGCAAAAGGACAGGCCATTCCAAGAGGCCACTGGGGACAGTATCTCTTATCTTCTTGGCCAAGGAATGTCTTGCCCCTAGCTAATGAGAAGGAGCAAATATCCCATGGGGTAAAAGAGGTGGAGACGGTCATCGCTAGGGGCCTAGGCAGAGGGCAACAGGCCTGTCCTCAATAAAGGGCCTCAGAGACCTTCTGCGGAGTTAATGAGGAGGGAGCAGTCTGTTTCCCACTGCCAGGGAGAGGGGACAGCCGTCTTCCTCAGGGCGGAGGAAATGAACGACCATGGCAAGGGACCAATGGGGATAAGATCGGTTACCCTTCCGGGACGAGGAGATGGTGCAGACATCTTCCAAAACTGAGGGGGAGGGGACGGCCATCTCAAGGGAAGGGGATGGGCAGAGGGTTTGTCCTTGCTGTCCTCGCTGGGGTGACAAAGAAGCCATCTTCTTGGACCGAGGAAGAAGAAGGCAGTCCCTCAAACTAAGGGGACAGAGTGGCCCAAAGGCGGAGCCGTTACCCAGAGCTTGCAGGTCCCAAGATCCGCCGGGCGGGTGGTTTCCGCCAGGCAGGAGGGGCCGGGCTAGCAGTCTGAGAGCCCCTCCCCAAAGCCGGGGACCCCGAGGGCGGGGCCTGTCCGGAGCAAGGCCTGAGGACAATTTCCTCTCACCTCCAGGGGCAGCGACTCCGCCATCGCATCCCTGACGCCTCCGCCCCTGCGCAAGGCTTTCTGGGAAGTGTAGTCCCGTCCGCCTTGGAGGCGGGGCCGGGGGGAGGAAGTGGATACCACTTCCGTCTCAGATCTGACGACTTTGCTCTGCACCGGAAGTGCATGCATTGCCGATGTGGTACCTACTGACTGTGGTTTCGATCGCTCTCCCTTGTTTCCCGGGCTGGGTGTTTGCGTCGCGCCATGGCGGTAAGGAGGATGGGTAAGGGCGGAGTCCGCAGCAGCAAAGCGCTCTGGGCCCTGATGAGTGAAAATAGAAGAAGGACATCAAGCGATGCGGGTGGGCCAGAGGGGGGCGCTATCCAATGGCCAGACTGTACTAGACCGAGTTCTGGGAGGAGGGTGTTGAAGGAGGGCTGGCCGCGCTGGACCATATCAGAATTAGTGCTAGAGGAGTGTAGACGTCAGTAACAGACAGAAGTACTAGAGCAGGCCAGAGATTTGAGGGGTGTAAAGGGGACGGACTTTAGCCCAGATTTGTCCTATTCCAGCACAGGTCAAAGAGAGGTACCCTCCAACTCCACTCAGGGCACCATAGAGGGTTGTCAGCCCAAAGCTGGTCTTTTTCAGGGGAGTCAGAAAAGAAATTATCCTAGGATTGCATCGTTTCAGAGCGAATAGAAGGCGATCATAGCTGGGGGTGCTGAAAAAAGGGTGTCAGTTGTAGACAGGATGGACTGAAAGATGCGTGGATAAGGGATTGGTACTAGGTTTGAGCACCACGGAGACCTGCATAAGGTGCAGATAGAACTCTGTAGCTAATCAGTGTGATGAGGAGACTGAGAAGCACTGTGGCAGAGAAGAGCTCTGACAGCTTCTCATCATCCCTCTGCAGCCCAAGGGCAAAGTGGGCACTAGAGGAAAGAAGCAGATATTTGAAGAGAACAGAGAGACCCTGAAGTTCTACCTGCGGATCATACTAGGGGCCAATGTAAGTGCCTCCCTCTTTCTATGCTCATTCATAATCCCATAGTGCTCAGCCGTCTTTGGCAAGGACTGATGGTATGTAACAGAATAAAACTACAATCAAAAAGAAATGGGATCGGGTGGTGCCTGTGGTTCAAAGGAGCAGGGCGCTGGCCCCATATACCAGAGGTGGCAGGTTCACACCTGGCCCCGGCCAAAAACTGCAAAAAAAAAAAAAAAAAAAAAAAAAAAGAAGAAGTGGGATGGCTCAGTGGCTAGGGCGCTGGCCACACACACTGGAGCTGGCAGGTTTGAATCCAGCCCGGGCCTGCCAAACAACAATGACAACTACAACCAAAAAATAGCTGGGCATGTAGCAGGCACCTGTAGTCTCAGCTACTTGGGAGGCTGAGGCAAGAGGATTGCTTAGGCCCAAGAGTTTGAGGTTGCTGTGACCTGTGACACCAGGCCATTCTACTGAGGGCAACAGTGAGACTCTGTCTCAAAAAAAAAAAAAAAAAAAAAAGGAAAGAAATGAGAAAAGGAGAAAAGGTCCAGACACAGAGAAAGTGCTGACAAGTACAAGCAAATCCCATCTGGATTTGAGTCCTTCCCACCCCAAGAACACAAAATCCTCTTTCCTGGACTGAGCTGGGTCAGAGAAGAGTCTCAATATTCAAGATTCAGGGAGCAGACCTTCCCCCAACCCTATAAGAACAACCTGGCTCCTCCTGCAGCCTGGCCTAATTCTTAGAGTTAAGGGAGGCCTGTGGTTTAAGGGTAGCTTTTGACTTGTTTGATCCTGTGTTTTCTTGCAGGCCATTTACTGCCTTGTGACTTTAGTCTTCTTTTACTCATCTGCCTCATTTTGGGCCTGGGTAAGTGTCCCCATCCTTGGGAAGTAAATGAGTACATAGGGTCAGTAGATGGCCTTTGTTTACCCCCATTCTTGCTTTGCAGGTGGCCCTGGGCTTTAGTCTGGCTGTATATGGGGCCAGCTACCATTCTATGAACTCGATGGCACGAGCAGCCTTCTCCGAGGATGGGTCCCTGATAGATGGTGGCATGGACCTCAACATGGAGCAGGGCATGGCAGAGTGAGTGTCCCCCACCGCCAGCCCAGGTGAGCGGTCCTAGGGCTGGGGCCCAGCTAGCCCAAGATCCACAATGACCTGCAACTTGGAAAGGGTAGAAGGGAGTGGAACTGGGGCCCATATGCTGTCTGTGGCAACCTTCCTTCTATCCATAGGCACCTTAAGGATGTGATCCTACTGACAGCCATCGTGCAGGTGCTCAGTTGCTTCTCCCTTTATATCTGGTCCTTCTGGCTTCTGGTATGTGGGCTGGGAGGCTCCCAAGAAGGGGCATATAACCCTCCCTGTCTTTCACTCCTTGCACCTGGCTTCAAGTTAACCTTTTCTTTCCTAGGCTCCAGGCCGGGCCCTTTACCTCCTCTGGGTAAATGTGCTGGGTCCCTGGTTTACAGCAGACAGTAGTGCCCCAGCACCAGAGCACAATGAGAAACGTCAGCGCCGACAGGAGCGGCGACAGATGAAGCGGTTATAGCCATTGACAATGTGGCCACAGGCTGCTGTAGTTCTCTCAGGCTGCACAGTCCCCATGCCTGGAGCAATGAGGGCCTAGTCCAGGGGCCAAAAGCAATCTGAGGTATTTAGGGTATACTTCAGGCTATATCCTATAGGGTTGTTGAATAAATGGCTTAGAATGTGGCTAGTGGCTGTGTGAGTGATGAGGGATAAGGCAGGAAGAGCTAGTCCTATGAGATTTTGCTCCTCCTATAGACTCAGCCTGGTGGGGACCTTGAACGAAGAAAAAGGCTGTTGGATTAGCTAAGAAAACTTTATTTTACTCCATGAATTCAGGGAGCTCACACATGTGCGCATGCATACACACAAACACAAACACACATACGTAATACTGCTCAAGGCTTGGCCCCTGGACACAGAGTTCCAGAGCCAGAATTCTGCTTGATAGGTTTTGAGGAGGCAGCACCTTCACACCTCCAGGCCAGGACCCTTGCTCAGTCCCAGTGCCTGCACCAGGTCATCTCCGAGCCCACTCTTCAATGTCCGTCTCACTGCAGGGATAGAGCAGGGTTAGAGGGAGTTGATGGATTTAAAGTGGGCAGTGGGCTTGTGAGGGTTGGGTTACTCACAAGACTTGCGATTGCCACGTGAACGCTTGCGTTCCCTAGCAGCTAAAGCACGAGGACTGCTCTTGGTCACTGACTGCACCAGCAGGTCCATGATCTCATCTGATGTGTCGCTGGAGCCTTGAGGTTCTGGTGATGCTGTGGAGGGCCCCCCTGCTGTAGGTGTCACTGGGGAGCTGCTCTGGGCCATGCCTGAGGGAGGCCACATGGGAAAGTCAGGCCAAGGTGGTCCTACAACCCATTTCCCCCAGTGGCTGTGGGTCTGACCTCTGCTGCGACGGTTGTGTGTAGTGTCCTCAGGCTTGCTGGTCAGTAGACTCTTCATACTGGCATGATTGTCAGCATCACCCTGGCCTGGCCCACTGCCTACGGCCACTGGGACAGATGGGTTGCTGGGGGCTTCCCCAGCCACACCCGAGAACTTCTCTGTCTAGGGAGGGAAGAAGGGTGAGCTGGGAGTAGCATAAGAAACCATGGGGTGGCTCGGCGCCTGTGGCTCAATCGGCTAAGGCACCAGCCACGTACACCTAAGGTGGCGGGTTCAAATCCCCAGCCTGGGCCACCAAACAACAAGGATGGCTGCAACCAAAAAATGGCCGGGCGTTGTGGCGGGCGCCTGTGGTCCCAGCTACTTGGGAGGTGGAGGCAGGAGACTCGCTTGAGCCCAGGAGTTTGAGGTTGCTATGAGCTGTGATGCCATGGCACTCTACCCAGGGGGATAGCTTGAGGCTCCATCTCAAAAAATAAAAAAAAAGAAAGAAACCATGGGGGTGGCATTCAAGACCAAGACCTGGAAGGGTATCCACCTCAGTGATCATGCGTCCTCGGGTTTTGTTGCGCTCACGGTAGGTGGCCCGCTTCTGTTGCTGCTGGAGCACACGTTCCCGGCAAGTCCGATACTCAAGTGCAAACTCCCTCAGTATGTTGCAGAACTGCATGATTCGTACTTCACGGGCTGCTTGCGGGGTGTAGCCCAGGTAGAGCAGGAAGGCATGGAACCTAGGAAGGCCAGAATGGGAAGGGACAGTGAGTTCTGCTTGGTGTTTTTTTGAAGGAAGGTGGTGGGCAGTTTCACTTTTGTCTGGCCCATGACCCTCCCTACCTATTGCAGACACGGCGGTGCACTACCCTTAGCATGGCAACACGGCGGGCACACTGGGCCAGGAAGTGAGTAAGGCGGGCACGCAGGGCTGGGGCCAGCTCATGTTTGGCCAGGCCCCGCAGACTCTCTTCAGCTGCCCGGCTCCGGCGCTCCAGCTGCCCCAGGTTCTCATTCAGTTGCTCAAAGTCCACCTGGAAAAGCAGAGTGTGCATGTGCTGTTGCCACCGTGACAAGAGGCTGCCTCTGTTCCAGGCTGGCCAGCCTGAGCCCTAAGGATGTAGTTGAGACCTGGCTCCTGCTTTCCAAAAGCTCACAGTCTAATGCAAGAGACAGACAAGTCCAGTTGATTCAATGGGGAACAAAGGGTTTCTTGGGAGAGGTGGCAATCAAGATGAGACTGAAAGACTAAGTAGGCAGAGATGCTGAAATCTGGAGAAGGGGGAGGAGCCAGGCCCAGGAATTTGCTCCCTTGTTCCCTGGTCAGTCTTTGATTCCATCTGTTGCTGGTGGGTGCTTACCTTAGCACAGCGGGTTAGGGCAGGGATTTCTGAGTAGAGGTCAGAGGAATCAGGCCGGGTCTGGAGCACCAAGGAGCAGAGATGGTGCAGCAATGACTGCCGACGCACTGTGTCCTTTACTTCTGACACCTTCTCCAGGTAGCTCAGCTCAAAGCCGCTGCTCTGAAAGGACCTCATCTGAGCCTCAGCATGTCTGGCTCCAGAGCACTGATCCCCCAGTCTTCATGAGTTCTCACCTGGGAGCCATTGAGGAAGTTGCCCACAGCTAACAGGGTAGCCAGGATGCAACGGAAGGTGGCATTCTGTACCAGCTGTTGCATGCCCACTTTGAGGTCAAACAGCGGCTCAGCAATTTCCTGGTGTGGGGGAACAGGGACTCTTCAGACTACATAGTCATCATACTCACCTTTCCCCACTCCCTGTCCCACTCCATGACCCAGGTACCCGCTCCATGCTGTCATAGTCCAGCTTGAAGGCCCAGAGCTGTAGGCGGGCAGCCAGGCCCCCAATGGAGGCAAGGATCATCAGGAAATTTTCAGCTGGGCCCAGGGGTATGTCAGGGTTGGCCAGCTGGGCTTCCTCAATCTTCTGCCGCTCTTCTTCTGTAGGCATCATGGTCAGTAGCTTCTGAGGATGCAACCACCACCCCATTTGGGACCTTCAGTGCAGGCCTGGGACTTTAGGCATTGGTCTTGGACACACTCCTCCCCTCCTTATCTGGTAGAGCCCCAGGATCTGAGGATTGCTCTACAGAAATGCCATGCCCACCACTAGAGGGACAGGAAATGTCAAAGGAGAGGAGCAGATCTACCTCCTCCCTCCAATACCCACAGATGGGTATCACTACCTCAATGCCATCCTTGCTGACAGCAAACTCATCAAAGTTGAGCAGGGCAGCCTTAATGACATGGACAGGTGGTAATGTTGTCAAGCCAATGTTGATGGCATTGCTGCGCTTGGGGTCCAGCACTGTGGTCATTGTCCGGCGGCCCTCACCAGCTTTCTGCAAGGTTGAGGGAAGGGCAGCATAAGAATGAGGAAAGGACTAGCTGGGTAACAATCTACAAGGACACTCCAAGGCCCTTCTCTAATGAGTTGGGATCTGGGTTCTATAAGGCATTTTTTTTTTTGTTTGGTTCTATAAGGCATTTAGATGAAATTAGAGTGCAGTTAAGGCTCTGCTGATTCCAGAGACTTTGGGCAAATCCTCTTCTTTGGCTCAGTTTCCCCAGTGTGGGAAACCAATGACTAGCTCCAATAGCTCAGACCCTTGAGCTCTGATTCCCTCCCACCTCCCTGGGACTACCTTGCATATTAGTGTGTTTACCTTGGAGGGCAGCACATCCTTGGCACGAGACTCAAATAGGTGTTCCAGCCGGGCTGTGTCCACTGAGACAGACTCTAGTGAGGCCCACAGGGTGGGGCATGGCCCAAAGTGGCTTCCAGAACCTCCATGGCCCCCAGCCAGCTTTAGCTCACGCCAGAAGAGTTTTACTGTCTTTCTCTTGGTGGGGATGACTGGGCCATCAGGTGCTGAGGGTGGAAGAGGGGCAGCCAGGGGTGGAGGTGGTGGGAAGGAGCCTTTGATGGGTGGGAGAGGTGGGGGAGGGGGAGGTGGGGGACCTCCAGAAAGCAGGGGCAATGGGGGTGGTGGGGGCGGGATGCCTTGCCCGGCCTCCACAGACTCCATGTTCAGCATGTCCTGGTCTTCATCCTCCCCCAGATCTGAGAAGTCTAGATCCCCAATGCAGAGCCTTGGTACACGGGAAGGGAGCACCAGAATGGGCTCGGCTTTGGGGCTTGGTGGTGTCAGGGGCTCCTTAGGCTCAAGCTCAAGGCTCCGTTGGGCACGGAGCAGGACTCTGGGAACAGGACTCTGGGGTGTTCTGGGTGCAGGGGCTGTATCTGGGGAGCCCCAAAGTTCCCGAGTATCTGGAAAAAGGGACAAAGCTATCAGTGTCATGTCCTTTGTGGGGCAACAGAGCAGCAAAGGTGGATTCTGCCCACCCACCTACGCACCTGGGTGTCCATCAGCCTCATCAGGCATAGCCTCAGCCAGTGTCTCTGCCCGGCCCTGGGCCAGTGCAGCCTGCCTCTCTGTTTCTGCTGCTGCCACATTCTCCAGGAACCGGGCTCTGAGGGCAGGTACTTGTCAGTAACCATGTCCGACACAACCCCAGCCCAGGTGCACATGCCTTGCAGAGCCCCTGGACACTGCCCCCAGTTGCAGCCTCACAGACACACAGGGAGCAGTCCATGCACTGAGCAGACTCAGAACCTGCCCCCACCCCAAGGCCAGCCCCTGTTCAGTCCTCCACATCTGAAAAGGGTTACTTCCAACTCAGCATTCCCAGATGAAAATACACAGAGATGTTCTACTTAACATCCTGCTTGCAACCTTGTTGCTATTCATGTTCACTATCAGGATTCTATTTTTTCTTTTTATTAATGGGTCGAGTGCCATGGTGTTATCATAGTTCACAACAATCTCAAACTCTTAGACTCAAGCTGTGCTCTTGCCTCATCCTCCCCAGTAGCTGGGAATACAGGTCCCCACCACAGTACCTGGCTAGTTTTTCTATTTTTAATAGAGGGGGGTCTCACTCTTGCTCAGGCTGGTCTCAAACTCCTGAGCTCCAGCAATCCACCTATCTCAGCTTCCTAGAGCTAGGACTATGGGTGTGAGCCCCCATGCCCACACTCACTATCCTGATTCTAAATGAGGATCCTTAGAGGAGGGGAAGGGGATAGTTATCCTAATGAGCACATCAGGTTATCCCTCCCTTGGCATGTCTAGCAGCTTCTGAGAGCTATGTCTTATGCTTTGAAAAGGGCCTGGTAAATGATAGGCACTCAGTTTATCTTGAAATAATGAACGTGATCCAGTGTTTCTTTTCTGGCCTCTCCAGCCTCTGTGAGCTCTTAGTCTCTGCCCTCCTCTCAGCTTTAGGTTATCTCCTGCCCTATACTACACAGCACCCTAGATACTCCCTGCCCCATACCTGGACTGAGGTTACAGAAGATGGGCATCTCCACCCCCATCTCTGGCCTAAGCTGTTTGTTAATGTATCACGACTGAAGCATAGGGACCACTCTGACCTCAGTAAGCTGCTTCCCAGGGCTTGGTCTTTGGGTTACTGAGAACACATAAGTCTGGGAGAGGATGGGCCTGAGAGTCCCCCAGCTCTGGCTGTACTGAACATGTGGAACCCCAGCTAGGGGAAGCAATGCTGAAGCCCTGAGCACATGGTAGGCCTGCAGGCTGGCCTCTGTACTTACTCTAGCCTGGCCTGCCCAGTAGGGGACTGGGGGACAGGTGGGCTCTCAGGGGCGCTGGGTAGGGGGGTAAGAGGAAGAGATAGTAACTGTGGTGTCAGCTCTACAGCAAGGCCCACTTGCTCACACCCACACAGAACTGGGCAGTGATATTAGAGGTTCCTTCCCCACCACAGTGGGAAGAGGAGAGGGTAGGGGAGGCATGACATGAAGCTGGAAATGGAGGGGAGAGACTGACAGGAAGCAGGAGAGGGTGCAGTAGGAGACAAAGACTTCTGTGTTCATTTCGTCAGCTGGAAAAAAGAAAGCAGGACAAGAGAGTGACAGAGAAACAGAGAGCAGGTAGAGAGACAAATGACAAGAGGCAAAGACAGGAGGAACGTCAGAAGGAGATAAAGAGAAGCCGCAGGAGGAGGAGGAGGTCCAGTAGGAGCCGACCCCACACCCCAGGGGTCACTTACCAAACGGGAGCAGTTTGGTGAAGTCTGGAAAGAAAGAGAAAGCACGCGTTTGGGCAGAGGAGGCTGAGGGCCCGTGGAGGGGCGCAAAGTGCAGGGACAGTTGTTGGAGAAAGGACTCCCAGAGTAACCTCTATCTCCCTACTTACTTGTAGATGCTCCTTTCACAGGAGCTGTCAGCTGAGGATGCCACAGAGATAGTAGGAAAGAGGTTCACAGAAGTACTGAGGCCAGAAGTAGGGCCCACAGGGCTGCAGGCAGGGCCTGTCAGGAGGGCAGAACCGGTGGAGGAGGTGGGGCCTATTGGTGAGGCGGGACCTGTGGGGCTGGAGGCGGGATCTGTCAGCAGGGGTGGGAGGGAGAGGAGGTGGGGGTCCATCCGTAGGGTCTGTGGGGCCTGTCAGTAGACAAGGTCAGGCCTGGCAGATCCACCCCTCCCCATCCACCGAGGAACATACTTACCCACTTTCTGGGGCACGCCCTGGGCAGCCCCCGCCTTCCAGAGATCTGCGGCTCCTCTTGCCTTCCTCCGAAGAAGGCTTTCGTCGCTCTCGCCGCCCACCCATGGCTGCAGTTTCCTCGATATCTCCATCCTCCAACTTCAGAGCGTTCTAAAAAAGATGGGCCAGGACGTGACAAGTGGTCAATGCCCACATGGGTGGAGGGGGTCGTTGGGTAATCGCACCCCTCTCTTTCCTCCCCTCAGTCTCACTCAGAGCCTCGAGACCGGCCCACCTCGTAGAGCACAAGCTGAGTGCGCAGGTCTCCATCAGTGCCTGCGGTGCCCAAGTGGCGTTGGACCAGTGCTTCCATGCCCTGCTGCTCCAGCGCATCTGTCACGTCGTAGAAGGAGTCCTGGTCTGGGAGTGCGGCCAGAGTCTAGAGGGTGGGATAGGAAGGCAAGTCTGAGGCCAATGGGACCAGAGGTCAGGAGTTCCAGGGGCCCAGAGTTGACACCTGGTCCCTGCCCACACCTTGTTTATGAGGGTGACGGCATACACCAACAGCTCTGGGTCAGCCCCATTCTTCTCCTCCAGGATGGACACCAGATTGGCCCAGGGAGGAGTGCCTATTACACAGAAAGTGGAGTAGTTATTGGGGGACAGATACGAGAGAGGGCTCTGAAAGTAGGGAGGAAGAATAGTCACTGACCAGTGGAGCTGGCCACAGAGTTGACTGCACGGATGAACAGCGGTGCGTTGTTCTCAGAGTATTCCACAAACACCAGTAGCAGCTTCAGGGCTGTCTTCACCACCAAGCGGGACTGAAGGGAGAGGTTACCACATACGAGAGGGGCTTGAGCCTGACATGTGCCAGGTCCTGCTGGGGATGGGAAGGACTCCTGGGGCTGGGCCCCACAAAAGAGAGTCTAGGCAGAAAGACTCTGGTACTGAAGTACCTTCTAGGCTTTTTTTTTTTTTTTTTTTTTTTTTGAGACAGAGCCTCAAGCTGTCTCCCTGGGTAGAGTGCCGTGGCATCAAAGGTCACAGCAACCTCCAACTCCTGGGCTCAAGCGAGTCTCCTGCCTCCACCTCCCAAGTAGCTGGGACCACAGGCGCCCGCCACAACTCCTGGCTGTTTTTTGGTTGCAGCCATCATTGTTGTTTGGCGGGTCCGGGCTGGATTCGAACCCACCACCTTAGGTGTATGTGGCTGGCGCCTTAGCCACTTGAGCCACAGGCACGGAGCCAGTACCTTCTAGGCTTAGAGGGGCCTCAGACACAACCCACTTTGCAGAAGAGGAGATAGAGGCCCAAAGAAGAGCAAAAGGAAAAGAGTGTATGTCTGGGTGAAAGGCCACTTACCAGGCTGGCACATAGAGTGTACAGCCACTGCACGGTCTCACTGTGAGCCACCACCCCCAGCATCCCATCCACAAAAAGCATCAGCTGGCCTAGTGCTGGAGACACAGGGATAAGAAGACATCAGTGAGGATCACTGGGGCAGAGGTCATGGGGGCAGGGCGGGGCTGACCTCGGAGGATGTAGCTCTGGTAATTGTGGTCGGCAGCAGCACCCACACGGATCAGGCAACTCAGGCCCTCTGAATGTACAAATTCAGGCACCAGGTCCTTGTCCTCCTGGAGTACCATGGGGGAGTTTAGGGAGGTGTGGACTGGACACCCAACCCCATCTCATCTCTGGGTCTCACCTGGAATATCTGCTTCAGTGAAAAGAGGGAACGGCGGAGCTCAGGGCCGCTGGAGCCATACAGCTTTTCTGCAAGGGGTAGGTGGGGATGAAATTCTCAAGGAGACACAGACACATTGTCTTTTTGCACTAGGGAAGAACCATAGTCCTCCATCAAAGAATATTCTTTTTTTTTTTTTTTGAGACGGAGCCTCAAGCTATCCCCCTGGGTAGAGTGCCATGGCATCACAGCTCATAGCAACCTCCAACTCCTGGGCTCAAGCGAGTCTCCTGCCTCCACCTCCCAAGTAGCTGGGACCACA